>BLSH010106108.1:1775338-1789287 GCA_018402905.1 Glandirana rugosa
CCCTAGGGATCCCCCACCTTCCATAGCAATCCCCCTCTTCCATAATGATCCCCCACTTTTGTAGCAAAGTGGGGGATCCCTCTCCTTCTGTAGTCATAGTCTGTATAGCCTTCACATTCCATAGAGTCACCCCTATATAGAATTCCCCCATTTTATGAGCCTTCCTGTTCTATAGGGTCACCTTTCATTCCATAGAGTCACCGCCATTACCATAGACCCATCACCCACTTCTATTGAGCTATCGTTGGCTTCTGTTATTGAGCCTTACCACCATTCCATAGAGACCCTCCAATTGGTAGAGTCGCCACCATTCTGGACAGTCTTCCAGTTTATAGATCCTTCACACCATTACACAGGGTTACCATCATTCCATAGTCACTGTCTGTAGAGTGTTTCCCTACTATTGTCCCCCCCACATTGAGTTGCCCCATTCAATAGAGTAACCTGACCACCATTTCAGAGTTGCCCCTATTCTATAGGATCTAGTGGCACCTGTGGCTGCTGCCTGGCCTTTCCATGATGTGGGTGCTGAGTGGTGTTGTCACCTCCAATTGTCTCTGGAGGCGGTGGTCTCTGCTCTATCTGGCTTCATAGGATTTTTGTAGGTTCCTGGGACCTGGGCCCCACTGGACTTCACTGAAACTTATCACCATCAATTACTTTTATTTTTTCTTCTCTATGCAGAAGTGCTCCACTCCCTCGTTTTAAGGGGGCTAGTCTGGTCTCCTATTACCTGGCCATTGTCAACCACAAAAATGTAGTCTGGGCAGACCAGCCTTGTAGCGTAATTACAAGTCTCGTTGCAATGTCATGCTGGGATTTGTAGTTCCATCAACAGCTAAAGCAACAGGTTATCAAAAGCCGCCTTTCTTTCTTTTTGTTCTTTTAATTTGCACTTTGCTTGCAGGTATGAGTTCTTCTCCCCTGAAGTATGTCAATGATGTAGTGAGTGATGGATGGGGGACCCAGCAGAGGGAAGGGTTCTTCACCTTTGATCCTGTTTGTGAGCGATGTGAGCAGTCCGCAGCTGCTCTTAAAATAACAGGGTTGTGTTAATGCAGTGTAGTATCTGTAGATCTATGCTAGCTATTTCTGCCTTTGTTCATGTGTAACAGGATCATACTGTGCATTGAGCTGACGCTCTACCCCGATTTCTCTAGAAACTGCTGTCCATTTTACCCAGGCTTTTGCCCGTTTTCTATTTTTCTTGGGCAAGTACTTCTATTTGTAAAGGACAGATCTTGTTTTCACAACAGTGGACTTCCCTGTTTGTGTCATTTAATAAATACTTTCCATAATTATTACAGTTAGTACCTTCTTGCCTATGCGATCCTGTAGTTAAATGCTGCTGATGATGATCTTGGGAAGGGAAAAGGTTAGGTCCGCTTAAGTATGGGTTAACCTAGGTGTTTGGTTAGTGCTAATGGCCCAGACATGCTGTCTCTGTGCTTGACGGCTTTCTTTGTAAGATTCCTATCAGGACATTTAATAGAAATAGGGCATGGGGGGGACAAAATACTTCATTTTTTTTTCAATCTATTACACTTGCCAGTAATTTTGACTCTTGAATGTGTTTGAACAACACACATACGTGAGTGTTTTCTAACAGCTTTTGAGCGGTGCCTGGGACACATTGAAGGGCTCTTGTTTAGATGATTGATAGGCATTTTCTTTAAATGACAGCACTGTAGTATAGTAAAGTTTGATTTCCTTTTGCCTCCTTTACCTTTTGTGCCTTCCTAATTGCTTTCCTGCCAAAAAGCCTCCCTATCGCCCATCTTTTCTTGCCTTTATCCTTCTTGAATACATGATAAGAACAGGGTGTGGTAACATTTTAAGAAAACAGTTGGTGACTGTTTTCCAGTTTGCACACCTCCTCGTTATAATCTTGGAAAAATCCCATTTCCAAGGTGAATTAGGATGTTAGATTGTGTAGTGTGATTCAGCACATGGAAAATAAACTCTTCGCATTTCTTTAATTACGCCTATTCTTTCAGGTTTATCTAGTTCAAACCGTATGTGTACTAATTAGTTGAACTGATTGTGCATATTCATGATTTTTTTTTTTTTTCCTTTTCCTGTTGCATATGAATAATTTATAATCAAGGCGGTATGAATTAAGATCATCTTTTTTATTTTGTAATGTTCTTACTATACATTATTTTGTGTAGTTCTATTTCAAGGCCGTCTTCTTTTCATCTAGCACAGTGGTTCTCAACTCCGGTCCTCAGGACCCACTAACAGGCCAGGTTTGCAGGATAACTGAAATACATCAGAGGTGATATCATTTGCTGCTCAGTGATTGCAATATTCTAGTCTGCATCTCCCCAAGGTAATATTTAAAATCTGGCCTGTTGGTGGGTCCCGAGGACCGGAGTTGAGAACCACTGATCTAGCTTGTCTTGTATGGTCAAACATTGGGCTCTGTCCCCGTTCCTGAAAATTTCCACTGTGATTTTCTCAGGTGAGCTATGTGATCCTGTAACCTCACTTTCCTCCTGGTTGGCTGGGAGTGGTTCTTATCTATCGCTCTCTTTTTTCCGTAATCTTGCAAATCTCTTTGCTTTAGCTAGTTGCGATGAGTCAGTTGGAATTGTATTACCTTAAACACAAAAAAAATGAGGCAGGTTTTTGAAGCAATTTATGTATGTAAGATTTTACTATTTTTAACTTTTGTGCAAGCATGAGCACATTTTTAATTATGGCGTATTGACTTTTTTCCCTACAATTCAGTGTTTTTGTTGTTTGAAGATGACAGACTTGACTGTGAAGTGTTTTGCTGAGCATTCTGCTTTTAGTCCTTCTGTACTTGAGCTATTTCTTATGTTGAAAATTCAGAGTCGGAGCTGGTTTTATGATCTTACCATAAATGAGAAGTAGACCCTGCCTGCAGTCTGCCGCTTTATTTAGTAAAGTAGAATAATGATGATGTGCAAAGTCCTGGAACTTTTAGCAAACAATCAAATTTGACTTTACTGCAGGCAGAGTATTGGAAGTTTAACCATGACTGGGTGCTATGTAAATGTACTTAACATGTCACTTATTGAATAACTGGTGGTATAGGAAGCCGTTCTGTAATCCATATCAATAATCCACACATAATAAATATTGGGGTTGAATGACTAAGGGAGTCAAGCAAGTTCACTTTTTTTTTTTTTTTTAAATCAACCCCATTGGCTTTGGATTGGAATGCTAGGCATTGAATGTCAGGTGCTTCATGACATAATGTTACATTTAGCCAAACCCAATGGCAGGGTACTATGGTATTCTTTACTAATGACCCCAGATTTGTCTGTTGTAGATCATGTAGAGGCTTTCTCAAAATGGTAAAAACCAACTTTGTATGGGGATTCATTTTTGGTTTTCCTGCTGGTTTGCTACATAGAGATATGCCCATCAAGTTCAGCCATGCTGAGGAAATACAGTCATATTTTAGCTAAGATTAATTCTAAGAGAAAAATATAATTCCTTTAATTATTAAGTTTTAACTAAATGCCATTAATAGTGATTTTTCATGTGACTTGCAACATGCGAAGTCGTATGACAAAAACCATCTATTTCAATGGTCACCATTCTAATTGCTGTGACTCCAAATAGGGTTGCTGCACTATCATAGTGTGTAATAAGTCGCATTCAAGTTGCAAGAAAGTTGCACTGGAAATGGTGCGATTTTGGAGTCACACTAGTGAGATAAGGGCCTAGTTATAAGGATGGTGAGTGCCAACCCTGTACTATGCTGCTTTTAGTTTTTGGAACTTGTGGCTAAAAAAAAGAGCACATGGAAATCATTTCTCCTGCTTCCCTTCATTGAAAAAAGGCTGCTTTAAAAAAGATAAGATTATTATTATTATTATATTTTATTTATTTTTATTTTTTTATAAATGGTGAGGAAACTGGATATCACGGTAACAGTAAAAAATAAATAAATATATAAATAAATAAAAAGACAAATAGCTAATCACTTTGCATGCAAATTAAAAGCTAAGTATAAAAACAGCAGTCTTGATTAAACCTCTATAGGGCAACCGGTGACTGCAGTCTCCGGACCACCATCAGGTCACATATTGGTGGCTGAAAACTGATGTCTGTGCGTAGGCATCAGGTGTTTGTGACAGGGTGTAACTAAAATGAAAGCAAAGGAAAAATGCGTGTTGGTTTACTCTAATGCTGCATTCACATTTAAACTTGCTGTCTGGTCATTTTGCAGGCCTTTTTTTTTTTTTTTTTTTTTTAATGGTTGACAGGAGTTTTTTTTTTTGGGTGTTTGAGGCTTGAGTGTATTTTTTAATCATTTGTAGCCAAAAGAAAACAAATTAAAAGGGAGAACATAAGCAATATATATATATTTTTTTCAGGAGCTGCCATTAGTGGCATTCTAGTTTTCAAGTTTGTCCTACAGGTAAACTTATGAGTCTTGCCTGCAGGTACCTTGAAAATTGGTCTAAACCAGCTCTGTTTAGTAGATCTTCACATTGGCTCCAGCTGATGTCACTGGTGCATGTGCCATCCACTTTGCATTCAGGACACACTAAATCCGTCCATAGATTGACCCGTGGTTGCTGGAAAGAAAACCATTCAATTCCCCCATCAACACAGTCAGTGCTGATGGGGGAATCCCTCCCATGGAGCCATTGTGTTCTCCCCGTGGGGGGAGCCATCCTTGCCGGGAGAACACAGTGATTACTGCTGGTGGCTATTATAGCCACTAGCAATAATCGCATGTAAACTCTGACAGGCTGGTTGTACCCAAATTCATCTGATCGTTCAATTTGGGTACATCCAGCCTGCCCATACACGATTCAAACCATCTAAGTGTGCTTTGATTGCAGCGCTCCATTCTGCAGTGGTGACTCGTGCATATGTGCGGGAGTGGCGTCATTGTTACCCGGCCATTAAAATGCCTGGAGAGTGCGAACTCTGAAGGAAGACCAGGTATAGATGGAAGTGTTGGGAGCAGTGACAGCTTGGAGGGCTTTATTTGAAAGGTCAGTCTGTCATAATGGTCTAGTAGTATGTAGTGCATACTGGCATATTATGGTAAAAACCTGCAGTGGGCACATTTAAAAAAATGTTTGCAGAGTTTAAAGTGCTTTTAAAGTCTTATTGGGACCAAAAATGCTTTTAGGTCAAAAGAAACATGTACTTTTTTGAACTACGATCTTCAAGGGACACTAGGTGTCAACAGGTATAATTGAAAACCGGGGGAGTTGCAAAATGCTCAGGTGTGAATGGGGCTTTAATGTATAACAAATAAGAGCTTTGACTTTGATTAGATTGTAAGGCACTTGCCATGGCTGCTCACACATGTGGGAAGTTGGTGTATTGCCTCTGACAATGGCTCAGGTACTTGTTCTCTGGAGTCTAGTTGGATTCCAGTCGTTCTGGCCAGCATCCCCAAACATACAGTGCTGTAAATGTGCTGTGTAATGTTGCCCTTTTGATTTATATAAAAGAAACATAAACTGACATTTGAAGGAATTGGTGTGACCTGATAGTATCACCTCTTTGAAGGTGCCTGCATGTGTAGGAGCTTTAGAAGTGCTCCAGACCTTTGTAGCCAGTGCTAGGTATTTGATGTAGATAAACCAAGATAGGTATGTTATGTCTTTTGGGTCTCAGGTAGGCTTTGCAGAGTCAGTGGAGATTTTCTGTGGGTGTCTGAGACGACGTGTGGACTTTTTATTGTCTGTCTGTGAGGCGTTTGGTTGATTTTCACACAGATTGTGGGGCCGCTGGGTGTCCCTAGTTGTTGGTTTGTTGTGTGTTGGGATGTTGACTCATTCCACTGGTGTTTCTGAGCTACATGTGCCTAGGGATGTTTTTACATTCCTGCGGTGTTGGTTTGCAGTTTCTGTTGGAGGACGATACAGGGGGTTTGCCCAGTTCTTTTGATGTTTGAGTAGATGCTGACTGTTTTATCTGTTGGCTTAGTAGAAAGTAGATGCGACATTTGGTACCTTATAGTAAGATGGTGTGTGGCGGTTTCTTGGACTTTGTTTTCATCATTAAGACAGAGACTGAGTAGGCTAGCTTGCTGCAAAGGAATTCTTGTGGCTTGTTCTGTTTCTTTTATTTATATATATATATATATATATATATATATATATATATATATATATGTATATACATATGTCATGTGCTTGGTTTTATATTTTGTTTTCATGCATACAGATTTAAAATGCATGCAGACATCGATCTTGTAAGCTTTTTGCAGAATAGAGCCCATTGGTGATGCTTAATACAAGAGCGTGATCTGATTTTATTTAGGAAGACAAAAGTTTGTTACAATGTAATCTGATGAGTTGCTGCTAGAAGAACACTACAGTATTAAAAAGAGCATGCTGGAGACACATGTAGTGTCCTGAAATCTCCCTCATTCTGTGTATTACTGTGACAAGCTTATTGACCCCTGTTCAAACTAATACTAAACTCCTTTTTTTTTTCTTTTTTTTGCAAAATCTGTTTGTAGAGAGGACTTAAAGTGGTTGTCAACTTGTGACAACCACTTTAACCTACAGGCAAGCCTATAATAAGGCTTACCTGTAGGTGCCCTGCACGGTTTAGGAGATATACAGAGTACTAGCTGTGCCAATGTCACTTTTGCACATGCGTAGTGAAGAAAGATCGTCACGTGACTCCAGCCAGTCACAGAGCTGGAGATTGCGGCCCCCGGAAGGAAGAGGGGCTGATGATAGACGCTACCTGCACAGGGGACATCGCTGGACGTCGCAGGCTTCGTTTGCAGGTGACACATAATGGGCTACTATGCGATGCATAGTAGCCCATTATGTTTCAACTTTGCAGGGGAATACAGAAGAAGTAAACCCCATCAGGGTTTACTTCCTCTTTAAAGCATTTGTTGCCCTAAAAAAACAAAAAAAAAAATGATCCTGCTCCCTTTAAAGCATGTTCTACAGTACAGTGCTTGCACTGTGTAATTTGGCCTCCTGTATCACCTGAAATACCTGTTTGATCCTGCCTGGTTCTGACCTCCTCTCTGTAAACTGACCACAGCATGGCTGCTGAGCCCTGACATCATGGTCAGTTTACATGCCTCCGTCAGCTGCAGCTCTCCTCTGTCCTCCTCTCCCCCACCCCCTGGCTGTCAGCTCATGACAGTGCCACTCTGTTCTCTGCCCCTTTCCCTCCAGCTGCTCTCATAATTTAATATCCTACAATCACTTGTGTTTAAAGCCTCGTACACACGGGACGGCAATCGTACGTGCGATCGTCTCAAATCGTATGTTGGCTGTTGTATCTAGCGTACTGACTGCACTACACGATCGTACGACCGCAGAAGAACGTTCAGGTGCATGTAATTAGCATCCGGCCGTTCCTGACTTCGGAGCATGCGTGTTTTGCACAATACAACTAGTTGTACCAACTGCTCTGTACACACGATACAACGGTCGTATGAGCGCTTGTTGGTACGACCAAGTTTTATAGTCTGCTCATACAACTCCCCTTGTATGACCGTCGTATGTTCAGCTGTTCAAATCGCGCATATGAACGATCGATTACATATACGACGGTCGTTCGTACGACCTGTTGTATACGACCATCAAACCGTGTGTATGAGGCTTTAGAAAAAAAAAAATACAGATTTCTACCTTTTATTTCACAGTGCTTCCCAGTACTCATGTGACCGCTCAGGTCTCTCCTCACTGGCTGACGTTAGTGGGAGTTCTCAGCCCCTCATGCTGTAGTTGTCAGCCCAGGAGAGGAGAGAGCCAAGCAGCACGTGAGCGCCAGAAGGTGTTGTGAAATAAGGTAGAAATTTGTCGTCATTTTTTATAAAACGCATGCACTGGGGCACATGTCATTATTAAACACGGGATTGTTTGTTCATAAACAAGTGGTTTTATAACCACTTTAAAGTGCACACTGCTTCTTCTTCTAAATGCTTTTCCCTTGATTGTGTTTTGAGCTCTGAGCGTTGCCCCCTGTCCTGTCCAGTTCTAGGGTGGCTCTATGCCCCTGCATGGACAGCTGGAGTCACTGTTCATGCACATTCCCAATAGTAGACCGGCAAATGGCAAACTCCACTCATCCTATTGTGAGATGTGGCTGTGAAACTTCACGTCTGATACCAGCCTAGAGAAAGATGATTTCTGGTTAGTTGCTTACACATCAGAAATCATCTTTCTCTAACATGTGCACTGTGCGGCTAAACCTGCCCAAATTAGTTAGCACAACTACAATATGAGGGTCCCATCAAAGGTCTCTTGTGGGAGAATGTTTTTCTAGGCATCCAGTGTGATTATCTAATTTTGCAACTTATAATTGCCCACCTATTATACACCTAAATGGAATTTGTGGAACGTACCTGTCAAAATCCTGATGTGTATGGATGACCTAGGTAAAGGTCAACTCCATGCCACAAATGGCATTTCGATTTGCGTGGTTGCTGGCAATTTAAATTGCATGTTGGCTTTTACTCTTAAGGACTTCAATGGCGAGAGAGCCTACCCTAAATGCTCAGTTCTGCTAAATGTTTATAGCCCATTGCAAAGCCAAGTGATGGTGTCATTCTCCCCTGATGGATTCTCCATTGTAGATAATAGAAGTGGAGAATCCAGCTGTAAGAGAATGACCCCTTCATATGGCTTGTAGAAACACAAACTACTGGCTGGTGGAGTCTGCTAGCTATAGGAAAATGATTGGTGACTCAGCCTGACCAACTGTGTTAACCTTTGATATCAGCACTGGAAATAGTTTTCATGAAATAGTTGCACTCTTTTATGTATTCAATATAACAGGACTAAAAAGTAACTTTAACTTTTAGCAGAGACCCTAGAGAATAAGATGGTGGTTGTTGCAATATTTTATGTCACACGGTATTTGCGCAGCGGACTTTTAAACGCAATTTTTTTGGAAAAATTACCTTTACAAAAAACTAAACAGTGCTGTTAGCCCAATTTTTTGGTATATGTAAGATGTTATGGCGCGAGAATCGTGAGCGAATCGTGATCTTTATTCTAAGCAAAAAAAATCAGGATTCTCATTTTGGCCAGAATCATGCAGCTCTAGTATCAAATAATTTATCTGATAGAAATATTTTAAATAAATTGTAAGAGCCAAAACATATGTTTAAAACTTAACCAATGGAACATTTGTACATTTCTGTGTTCTCAGGAGCTCCAATTTTTCGGAGCTAAAGGTTGATATTTGCATACATAGGGGTTGATTTACTAAAACGGGAGAGTGCAAAATCTGGTGCAGCTCGGCATAGAAACCAATTTTTTTTTTATTTATGTCAAAAGTTGAATTGAACAAGCTGATTGGTTTCTATGCCGAGCTGCACCAGATTTTGCACTCACCCGTTTTAGTAAATTAACCCCATAGTGTCCTGTGATTGCTGGCTCTAGAAGAAAGGCATGTTCAGGCTCTTCCAGTTTATTAAACTCTGGGGCTAAATTCGATTCTGAAGACCAGGTAAAGATTGGCCATAGATGGCTCTGGCTGAATGAGAAATAATGAACAGATTCCTCTATCTCATAGGTGTCAAACACAAGGCCCGGGGGCCAAATCCGGCCCTCCGGGTCATTTCATGTGGCCCTCATACCTTTCCTGCAGCAGCAGCACTCCCCTCATCTCCACCACCCCCTGTCTCAGCAGTCGGTCACAGAGTGGAGGACAGAACTCCTTCAGATCCTGCTCCTCTCTGTGCAGCTGCAGCACCCCCTCATCTTCACCTCCCCTGGTCTCAGCATTCAGAAAACTCCAGCTCTCCTCTAGACCCTGCACTTTCTGCTTCCCAGCTCTGCCCCTACTGTGATGCAAGGAAGGGTGGGGAACCCTTGACTTCTGATGGTGGGGGGGAGCTCTTGGCATCTGATGTAAGGGGGGTGGTGCTCTGGACATCTAATCTTACATATACAACCGGCCCTTTCAGGGCGACCATAATGCTGATACGGCCCACGATGAAATCAAGTTTGACACCCCTGCTCTATCTACACATTGGCTGCAGTTGCTGATCGAGAATGGCTTTCCTCCCATTTGACGGAAATTGATTGACTTCTGTAGAGTTGGGGGTGGCCACACATGGATTGAAATTTCGTTCAGTATTTGTTGAACCAGTCGAGCTTTGATCCATCTGTGTCCAGCTTAAAGGGGTTGTAAAATCTCAAGGTTTTTCACCTTAATGCATTCTATGCATTAAGGTGAAAAACCTGTGCTGCAGCTGCCCCCCTTTTTCTTACCTGAACCCATTCATTCCAGCGACGAGTTCAGCGACTCCAGCCGCTGTCTCCATCCTCATTGGATGGATTGATAGCAGCAGGAGCCATTAGCTCCCGCCGCTGTTAATCAAATCCAGTGACACGAGAGCCAGGGACGGGGCCAAGTCCTGCTGTCTGTGTCAGTGCACGCAGCAGCGGCACTCATGAGAGCGCTCGCATGGGTGCTCCCATCCCCCATTGAAAGCGGCTCTGCATGGGGGCACCCAATGAGGAGGAGGGGCCAGGGTGCCGCCGAAGCACCCCAGAAGAGGAGGATCGGGGCTGCTCTTGCTCAGAGCAGGCAAGTATAACATGTTTGTTATTAAAAAAACAACCTTTACAATAACTTTAAGTTTTGTACGCACAAGGAGAATACTGGATGAATGCTCATCCCCTTTTTTTGTTTTTTTGCATGCTAGTCTCATATCAATAATGAAGGTTACTCAACTTGCGAAAATTCTCGTACAACCGCATACAACTTCGGAAGTGATGTAATGTGTTGTGTTGTAATGTATTCTTTTGTTTCTGAGCATGTGTAGTCTTGCTCTTCCGATTTTTTTTATTTTTATTTTTTTTTCCCCATATGAAAACTGTACTTTTTAAACATCACACTATCTGGTATCGTACCTAAAAAATGTTAGTGTTTGACCCTTTGGATAATTTTGGATGAACTGTTGTGATTGGCTCTTGAAAGCTGTGTACGACCAATCAGATTATCGTACCATCGCTTCATAAGTGGTATTTTTCATCTGATTTTCTGATCGATCATGTGTGCTAGCCTTTAACTGTACATATCAAATTGTTGTTGGGCCATGGGATATAATGTTTTTGTGTTGCGTTTTTAACTTTGTAAACTTTTAGGTCTCATGCACACAGGATGTTTTTGGATGTTTTTAAAGCAGCTGTTTTTTCTACAGTCAATAAACCCTCCATCGTGTTATCCTAGGTGTTCATGCACACATAGGCTGTTATCAACTGGTTTTGGCAGGGACATTTTTGAGCTGTAAAAAAAACCCAAGACCAGAGGGTTCTTTTGGACGTTTTTAAGCTGTAAAAACGCAGCTGAACGCCACTCAACAACGTTTTTGGACGTTTTGGATCCATTGAGGGAAAAAAAAACAAAATACCATCCACTGCTCAAAAACGTGGCTCACCAACGTTTTTGGTCCATCAAGAAAAAAATTGCTACTGGTCAAAAACGCTAGTGCAGTGGTTCTCAACTCCTGTCCTCAGGACCCACTAACAGGCCAGATTTTAAGTATTACCTTGGGGAGATGCAAACTAGAATACTGCAATCACTGAACAGCAAATGATATCACCTGTGATGTATTTCATTTATCCTGCAAACCTGGCCTGTTAGTGGGTCCCGAGGACAGGAGTTGAGAACCACTGAGCTAGTGCAAAACACTGAAAAAAAGCTGAAGAACTCTGCAAAGCTACTGATGTTTTTAGAATGTTGTTTTTTTAATGTCCAGTGTGCATGAGGCCTTAGTTGTCCTGAGCACATATCTCCTGGTTTGATGTAGTCTATGTGTCTGGACATGAGAAGTTCATTATGCATGTCTAGACTCTCAGATGGTTCTGTATGTTTGCACATAGGGGCAACAAGTAGCGGCTAACTTTTCTGTTGTTTGCTGGATTAGACTGCGGAGTGTTGTATGCTACTCACACCCTTTTCCTCCCTTCTGGTTTGGGCAGTTTGAGGTTTACCTCACTGGAATTTGTGAATAATCTGTTTTCTCAAGTATAGAGTCCTAGGAGGAGTGTCGGGTCAAATATGTGTTTGTTTACATACTCATGTGTTTTTCTTTCTTTTTTGTCCATTATGTGGCTTGTCTTCTTTCCCACCACTACCTTCTATGACCTGTTCTTTGTGTTATGTTACCTTTTTTTTTTCCCTTCCCATATGGAATGTTGAATTATATTTCCTCATTATTCTTTTTCTGTACTGAAATTTCTGTTCGGTGTGCGTGACTCCCATTTACCCTGTTAGGTTGCAGTCAGCTAGTTGCTTTTGTGTTTGACAAATTTAGGGAACAAAAACACTTGCTTTTTTTTTTTTTTTTTTTTGTTAAGTCGTTTACCAGGTTTTCGCTATGGTCTCTCAGCATGCTAATTAGATGCATTTGAGCTGTAGACATTCTCCTTTGGATAGATAATGTAGTGTTCCTCTGTAGCACAAGGATGCTACAATAATCACTCTGAATATTTTAATTAAAAAGTATACAGCATTAAACGTTTGCTGTTATGGCAGAGATGGGGAAAAGTTCAGTCTAGCTAATATTTTCTTGATCATGCCCATTAAAGTCTGGCACTGTCTTAAATTTGACCTAAGGTTTCCATGTTAGCAGCACAAGGCTGGACAGATTAAAGCTGGAACTAAACTGTATATGAACACCACAAACTAGAAACGCTATTTAATTACTTTTTATTATTCAAGACAAACCCATCTATCCATTCATGTCGCTATGCTTCATTTTGTTGAGAAATCACTTTGAAAAACATCCCCCTACCACAGGGGTAGGCAACCTCGGCCCTCCAGCTGTGGTGAAAATGCCTCTGCCTCTAGGAGTCATGCCTGTGATTGTCAGGGTCTTGCAATGTCTCATGGAACTTGTAGTTTAACCACAGCTGGGGTCCCAAGGTTGCCTACCCCTGCCCTAGCATTTCTAGCAGCAGTCATCTTGAGAAAGGGCAGATGATTTATACTCGGCATGCAGGCAGGAAGCTGTGCTTGGCTAAGAAAACCCTTCGTCCAGAAAGAGGCAAAAAATGCCCTTGAAGACTCCTGGGATGTATGACATAATTTTTACCTAGGGCAAAAACCAGGAAGAAACCAAAGAAAAAAAGTTTAAAACTAGTAGATATAATATACCTTTCTCTATATCTATTAATACTAACAGCATCAGGATTAAAATAGTTAAAGAGGAGCTCCGGTTTCCCCCAAAAAAGTTAAGTTAGCAGCTACAAATACTGTAGCTGCTGACTTTTTTAATATAAGGACACTTACCTATCCAGCGATGTCAGCACCCGAGCCGAGTCTTCAATTGGCCTCGGGTGCCGGCACCAGCATCTTCACGAAGGGAAACCGGTTGTAAAACCTTCCTTACTGCACATACGTGAGTTGCGCCGGACTTTGTGAATGGTCCCCCAGTCTTCTGGGGCCTGTGTGTGTCATAGAAGGCAGGAGGGGGTAAGGAGGAGGGGCCGGACATTCTCGCAGATTGCCGCGGCGTTCTTACCCCAAAGTGGGAGCGGGTACCTGTCACAACACCCCCCCCCCCCAAAAAAATAGTAGCAAATGTGGCAGTCGGGGGGGGGTTCCCTTTGATGTGAAATATAATAGTTTAGTTCTACTAGAGGAAGAAGCCTAATGACATCTATATGCCAAGCTGTATCTAGATAGATAGTAAAGATAGCTGGGCGAGGGTGAAACCCCATTCTTGCGGCGCCGTTAGACGCTCTTACAGGCCGGGGAGGAGGAATGGGGGAGGACGGAAGATACTGTGTGTGTCCGGGGTCTTCTGACCCCCTGGTAAGTGTTTCAGGCCGCGTTGAGTGCATACACGTCATTCCTTCCAAAATGTTGGCCAAAGGGAAGCACTTCTACGACCACGGCCGTGGGCTCCGGTTAACTTCTGAGCCGAGCCCACGACTGTAGCGACCTATCCATTCACAGGAATATAATTTTTTCAGTCGTCGATGTCATAAACATCGACGATTGAATTG
>BLSH010106108.1:1790336-1802131 GCA_018402905.1 Glandirana rugosa
GGTGGATTTGACTGTCCTGCCCGGTCCTCTCGTAATTAGTCTCTTCGACGGTTCTCCGAGTACCATTGAGACGTCCTCAACGTCTCTAGGTGTCGAGTCCACCCTCTTAGACAGGTGTCCTGTTGATAATCAACACATGAGGTGTTTAAAGAAATTCCTTGTCACCTTTATTCTTTCGGTAACAACTTTCTTTCGGTATTCTTTAGGGTAAACGTCAAGCACTCTTCGGTAAACCCTCCTGTGTCGTTTGTACACCTTCTTCCACGAGACCAGTCTGCTCTGGTTTTACATTGGAAGACTGGATTTTCGTTTTACTATACACACAGTCTTTTACTTGTGACGTGTAGTGGGACTTGTGTGGTAGGGGTGGCACTTTGTACCACCACCGTCGTAGTACAACACCCCTACAAGTCTTTTTGGGGATGTCTCTACCAGCTTTGCTCATCTAGAGAGTGAAATCTTTGCCCATTCTTCTTTCCCTGTCCCTGCTGAAGAAAAGCATCCCCACAACATGATGCTGCCACCACCATGTTTCACGGTGGGGATGGTGTGTTCAGGGTGATGTGCAGTGTTCATTTTCTGACACACATATCATTTTGCTTTTAGGTCAGAAGGTTACATTTTGGTCTCGTCTGACCAGAGCACCTTCTTCCACATGTTTGCTGTGTCCTCCCAAATGGCTTCTCACGAACTGCAAATGGGATTTCTTATGGCTTTCTTTCAACAATGGCTTTCTTATTTCCACTGTTCCTTAAAGAAATTTGTGGAGTACACAACTAATAGTTGTCCTGTGGACAGATTCTCCCACCTGAGCTGTGGATCTCTGCAACTCCTGCAGAGTTACCATGAGCCTCTTGGCAGCTTCTCTGATTAATGCTCTCCTGGCCCGTCCTGTCAGTTTAGGTGGACGGCCATGTCTTGGTAGGTTTGCAATTGTGCCATACTCTTTCCATTTTTGGATGATGGATTGAACCACAGTGCTCCATGAGATGTTCAAAGCTTGGGATGTCTTTTTATAACCTAAACCTGCTTTAAACTAACCCACAACTTTATCCCTGACCTGTTTGTTCACAAAGGTTCTCTAACAAACCTCTGAGGACTTCACAGAACAGCTGTATTTATACTGAGAATAAATTACACACAGGTGAACTCTATTTACTAATTAGGTGACTTCTGAAGGCAATTGGTTCCACTAGATTTTTAGTTAGGGGTATCAGAGTAAAAGGGGGCTGAATACAAATGCACTCCACATTTTGTAAAAAATTTGGAAAACCATTTATCATTTTTCTTTCACCTCACAATTATGTGCCTCTTTGTGTTGGTCTATCATGTAAAATTTTGGTTGTAACATGACAGAATGTGGAAAATTTCAAGGGGCATGAATACTTTTTCAAGGCACTGTAGCAACTAAAGTAACCTAGCCAAGTTTGTAGTTAAGCCAGAATGGAGCCAAAGTGGCCTATCTGACATCAGCCTTACTGTATCTTATCATTTAAAAATAATTTATACTTTCCCTTACATAGTGCCTTTCTGTGCTTTTGTCCTTTTTTCCTCTTTCTTAACCTGCAAAAGCTAGTTATCAAATAACCTTTTTTCCCAACTTCAAAAATGGAGATTGTTAAAGCGTATCTGAAGTAATATAAGATACCCCTCACTCTGTCTCACCCCATTCCCTTAGAGCGGAACTCAAGGCAATGCTAAAATAAGTAATTTGCACCCCCCCTCCCCACCACCAGCTGATGGTGCCCATTTTGCTATGGTATGATTTCACAGCGTATTGCTTACACTTCTCCATGGTCCTGCCACAGTCTGTGCTCCAGTCCTATTCCCTCCGGAATGTGTGCAGGCACTCCTATGTCATCATGAACATTAAAGGCACAAAACAAAACTAGTGTAAAATCCAAAATATTAGTGCTGTCACCAGGGCAAGAGGTGAAGATACATGTTCCAATGGACATCTCCTCCATTGGTTTCCTCTCATCTCCTGTTGTATCTCTGAGACAGGAAAATAAGAAAAATCTCCCCAACAGGACAATAAGCAAAAAAAAAAAAAAATAAAGGGTTTTAACCCTTCCCCTTCCATAAACAAATGCTGCTGCAGCAGTGTTGTGCTTTCTTGGTTCGGGCATTTTCTATAAACATTTGATACTGTTCCTTAATGAGATATCAGAAAGGTTGTGTATGTAAAGATTATATTCGAATGTTGGTTTGTGGGTAAATAACTGGTTAAGGCCTGGTTCACACAGGGGCAGCTTCAAAGTCGCTCAACTCTGAAGCCGCCCCACACAGCGCGACCTCAGATTAGCTTGCAAACGACTTAGAGGTCATAGAAGTCAATGCAAGTCGCTCTGAGGTTGCCCCCAAAATATTGCAGGAACCTTTTTCTAAGTCGGAGCGAGTCGCTCCTATGAGAAGGGTTCCATTGCACTGTATGGAGCGTGACTTGTCAAGCGGCTAAGTCGCCTGACAGGTTGCCCCTGTGTGAACCGGGACTAAAAATCAGAAAACAAAAAGATACTTTTTATTTATGAAGTGAAAGTTAAAATGTCATCCTCATGACAAAATGATAAATGATTAAAGTTCTCCAGGATAGTGACCTATTGTTCAGTAAGGCTGGCCATACATTGTACAATTTTCCTTTTAGGCTTACCAAAAGCATATAACATGAGGTCAAACCTAAACCCTTTCAAATTTAATGCAAACGGGCAGGCCCTTGCACTACATTATTAAAGGTAAATCTAAAGTAAAATGAACAAGAAAATTGTGTAATGTATGGCCAGCTTTTGATGTTCACAAAATGACAACATAGAGCAGGTAAACATCACATTTTAAAGCCTGGAACACCCCATGAGTTTTTATTTTTTTTTTTTTTTTGGGTTGAACAAAAAAAACTGACAGCTCTGGTCAGAGCCACTGTACTAACAATCAATGATAGTACAGCAATCTCCCCTGCTGAGCTGTTTGTGTTCTGACAGGGGGATGGTACCCGCCAGAACACTGCAGTCAGCAGTCTCTTCCATTAGCTGAAAGCGCTGATCGGGAGTCGGTCTGCTGCTGGATTTCCAGCATGCTCATCTGCCAGAAGCTGTCCGCGTGGCCGGATTCTTTTGGACCGGCTGCCATACTAACGGGCTGAATGTAGCCCAGTTTTTATTGGACCAGCCGATGAAGCCCAACATTCGGCCCATGTGTACTAGGCTTAAGGGTCTGGTCACACTCAACTACAGCAGTTTGTTTTGGGCTGCGGAGTGGTGCAACAGGGGGTGGTGTGATGTACATTTCAGCATCACACAGATGCTTCTTTCCTTTTGTTCTTTTTTTTTAACTTTATATGAAGTGCACAAATTGACACTTCATGTCACTTGCTGCACGGTGTCATTCAGGGCCATTCAGTGAGGTGGGATATTATGTAGACATATTGCATAGTATCACTCTGCTCTGGAATATAACGAAACCTCACATTCTGAGTGAATATGACACACACAAAACTATTGTTTTCTAAGTGTCATTGCACTTACCTGCATTTATTCATGAGAACACATAGTTAACTGCACATAGTGTAAATGGGCTCTAAATGTAATTTTGAAAATTAAAAAGTTATTGCACCCAGCCTGGGATAATGGCATTACTCACTATATACTATATTGAATTATTTTAGACAAAGCTGAGCTGGGAAAAAGTTAAAGCCCAAAAATCATACTGCAAGGGTTAAATGCTCATTATGTTATGTTGTATCGCTCACCTGTGTCCGCACTCTCCACCTCAACCCAAAGCTCTGGTCAGTGGGCAGAGCCTGTGGCATCACATACAATGCAGGGACATTAGCCCTGTATTGTACATGTTGGAGGCTGGAATGTGCCCAGAGAGGGTCACATCTTACCTCTAGAGGAGCTGCGAAGGACCAGTTGCAGCGTTGGAGGGCACCTGCTGGAGCAAGGCATAAGGTAGGTATTTTCTTTGTAGTTTTCTGCCCTTAGGCTAAACAAGCCGTTAACACTTGCGGTTGTGATGGGGGTTGCTGCGAGGGTGGATCTTTTCATTGGGTTTCAATGTGCTTAGCAGCGTACCTTAATGCCAAGTGACAGCTGCAAAAGCAAACAAAATCTTGGGATGTAAAATGGGAGATAAAAAGAAAAACAATATGGCACGGATATAGAATTGGTTAGGATTAACCATTTGTGAGGCGACATTTGGAATATGGAGTCCAGTTTTGGGTACATATAAAAATAAAAAATAAGATTTTTATAATGGTTCTATGGCGGACTACATTCATTAAAATGATGGAAAACCATATTCCAAAATATTATATGCACTGGTTGTGTTCATTTTTCAAAAAATGTTGTATTGGAGGTGAATTAACTTAATTCAATTTAATAATATAAAGGCAAACTAAATCTATACTAGATTAGCTTATTTCAAGGACTATACAAAGAAAAAGGGGACTTCCTTATGTCCTATACAATATGATTGGATGCATTCACTGTTGGCCAGACGTTTTTCTGCCCAGCTACTGAGGTTTTTTTATTGACTTTTGGAGCTAGGTGCCAGCAGAACCACCTAGGGCTCAACTTTCAGCCAATTCTGAAGGAATGGGCCAACATTTGAGCCATGTTCGGCCAGCTTAAGAGGAGTTTAGCTATGTAATCTTTTCCCTCATAAGGCAGTTATGACAAAAGGTTCAGTCAAATTGAAAATGCAGGCCAACGGCTGAATTTACAATTCATTGAATATGTGGACGGTCTTGCCTGCAAAAAGTGTTTTCCTATCAAGGTCTCTGGCCTCACTTTTCTGCTCTCTGGTCAGAACAATGCAGCTTTGTTGAGGGCTGTGATTGGCTGGTGAAAGAGCAGAAATTCATTGACTTGGGTCATCTCTGTGGTCTTTCCTCCATTTAGCTAGCTCTGTTTGTTAAGCGGGCCATACACTAGTAGATTTTTGTTAGAAAATGTCAGTTTTCAGAACATTCATTCGATTTTATAATCACTAGAGGGGGTCAAAACATTAATTTTAGACCGCAGTGATGAGAGAACTTATAGGAGCAGGACTAATATTTTCTAACAGTGATTGTGGTTTTCATTTGGGAACATCCATTTGTTCCTAAATCAAATGCTGAAAGAAAAGGAAGGGTTGAAGTACTTTTGAAGCCATTCATTAAGTCATTGAATGTACTGATCAGAATGAACGTTCATCCTTCAGGAATCTTCTAGTGTATGGTCAGCTTTAGATTGACAATGCAGTCAAGCCTGGGTAGCTCACAGTGCCGCCCCTCTCCTTGCCTGAATGCTGCTGTCAGGAGACAGGAATAAAGAGGACTGAAGTACTTTTTAATTAATATAGAAGGATTAAATGGGGGCTTTAATGTGCTTGCACTTGTGTAGGCATAAATGCAGGACTCTGGTTGTTAAATTTGCACTTTTGCAATGACTGAATTATTTGAGTTTTGGAACGATTTATATTCATTCACATTCTCCACATCTGTACATGTAATATATAGAACATTTGATACATAACACATACATTCAGATATGTCTGTAGTGATTTTTTGTTTTACTAGTCAGACTAGTAGATGACATCGATCTTCACTGTCTGTCATTTCTTGCCCTGGCATGTTGCCCAGAATAATGTAACAAAAATATGATACAACTAGTATCAAAGTTCAACTTGGCACAATTCCCAGATAGTTACTATGGCAACACCATGCTAGGTTTATAATGACCATTGTAGTGTAACTGCATAAAACCGGGGAACTGTGGGGGAAATAAATTGCCGGGGCTTAATATATAATACAAAACTTGTATATGCTTTATACCCTGCACTGTGTCAAACTGCTTTGTAATAAATATTTTACTTTGTACCAAATTTTCCGGGGCGTTCCTCGGCCTAGTCAGAGGTGTTCCACTGGTGGACCGGGGGCCTCATGTAGGCCGCCAAAACTGTTGGCTTACCTCCTGACCTTGGGAAGGAGGCATTTGTTAATAATGGTTTACTCCCTTTACAGTTTTTTGTAGGGCTGGGGGGGAAAGAAAAATATCAGAACCTGCAACAGCACTTGGCTGCTAACATGCTAGATCTATCTTACCACAGGCTCCTAGCCATAGTCAAGATACCCAAAATGCTGTTGTTTTTATCCTTACCCTGATGGAATATTATTACACTTAAGAGTAGGCCCATGAGCAACTGCAGGTTGGTGAACAATTCACGTAAACTGCATTTTCCCCTCATTTCCCTCCTTGGCAAAACTTGGAAGTAAAAGCCGCCTGACAGATTAGAGAAACTGCTTGTCCTTCACTGTGTTTATTTCACTATCCTTTATGTAACGTTTCAGCGTATGATTAAAGTCTGCTCTGCTGCCTTTAATTCAGATGTTTTAAATAAAATAAAAAAATGAAACAACCTGCCCATTCTGGAATTCCTTGGGATAAGCAAAAATTGAGCCTAGCCCAAACACATTCCTTACACTAGCCAAACAATCATTGACTAGGCCCCAGTCTTCAAATGCACCGCAATTCACTGATACCAAGGGAAATCTGCTTGTCTTTGCAAGCTCTGTATGTATCCAAATAAGCATGCAAAATACTTGGTTTGTGCAGATAAAAAGAAGTAAAAAATGATAGAATTGCACTTGATCAGGACATAAATAAATGATAAACCGGGTCACCCAAACAGATGCTGGGGATGCTTTCTTTAGATCTCAGGCAAAAGAAGGTGTTAGCAGGATGGTAACTAGGAATGAACCCGGGCATGTTCAGATCCTATTCACCAATTGTAGTAAGCCCACCAGGAAGCTGTGATCTATACTGTGCCAATCATCTGCGGCTGCACATATACACCAACAAGAATGTACTGTATATGAACGGCTGCAGGTTGGGGATATGCCTTGGCAACATAGAATTGGCTCTATACAGTCACAACCTCCTGACAGGCTCACTCAGGAGGGTTTGGGCTAGGAAAGGGAAAACCTCCTTCACAAATGGTTACCTCTAAAGTGGATGCTGTAACATACCTCCACTAACACGTTTTACGGCACCCTGATGAAAAGGCATGGCACTAAAAGCATGTTAGTGGAGGTATTTACTTTCCCAGGATACAACGTCCATCCTCTGTTACCATAAGGGGTGTTTTGTAGATTCCGACTCTATGGTTCTTACAGCATCTACTTTGGAGGTTACCTTTAGAGCTAACATCTCTGTTGTTTTTGCTGGCTAGCCAGGAATGTTAGTACCATCTGTGGATGTAACCTGATTCACCATCGAAGGGTTTTTTTTCCTGGGGATGTACCCTATTAAAGTCAATTTATTGAAAATTAAATTTTTATAATTTTTTTGGTAAAGGGTTTTAATATCTGTGTGATCCAATGTGCTCTGTTCTGTGTTTTTATTGACTAGGCCCCAATCGTGTGTGTTTTTTATTTAGTTTAATTATACCTGTACAAAAACACAATTTAAAAAATGGATGCAGTATATAAAAATAGGTTGAAAAATGCATGCATAGTTAAACATATAAGTGTGATTTGGGACTAGGCCCCAATTGTGTGTGTGTGTGTGTGTGTGTGTGTGTGTGTGTGTTTTTTTTTTTAAATTAGTTTCTTTAATTTACAACTGTACAAAAACATGACTTAAAAAATGATGCAGTATGTAAAAAGAAGTTGAAAAATGCATGCACAGTTAAACATAGTGTGATTTGGGCCTATATTTCACCCCTGCAGCCTTTTCCGTATGGCAAAGGGCAGGCAAAAAGACATACATGTTTTTTAATACAAGCCTTGCAAAGCTTGTACAAGTGCGCCCACACCTCCCCCTTGACAGGGGCCCTTTTCTGAGCTGAGCTGTCCTGTAGGGAGGGGGGGTCCCCTCGGGACTGTCTGATGGTGGGGGCTGTGTTAGGATTAGCTTTCCCTGTTTTACACAGCAATCTGCACCAAATCCAAGCCTTTCTTTTTATTCTCCCTTTTTTTTTTTTTCCTCCTTTTTTTTTAATGAGAAAAATGTGTCCGACTTGAAACGTAGCCAGGCCTAGAAATTACAGAGAAACCTTATGTTGTAAAAAGAAATACTTCTAAGGGCAGAGTGTGCATGTACCTATGTGCGCTGTGTGTAAAGTTACTTCTCCGCTGTCCACCATGTGCTTCGTGTCTTGCCGCATGTCAGGAGGGCAGAGATCTCTCAGAGGGCTGAATTGCGTAATTTTATAAAGTGCGTCTGTATGGTGGGCAAGTGTATGCCGTTCCTGAGAAGAATGTCGGGGTGACAGGATAGCAGGATTCTAATAAAAATATGACATTTACAAGGTCAAGGAGTCTGGGAATCATTATATCAAATTACTGAAAGTTAAGAAAGTAATGAATGACAATGGTAAGAGGGCCAGACAGATGCAGGCTCGGAGAGAGGAAGCTTTAAAGGGGAATCGCTTTAATTTAAATCGTATCTTGAAAAGACTTTGTAGACTGGGTCACGGTTTTCACATTCTCAATCACCCCTGCCATGATCTTAACTACATGTTATTGAAGGACAATTAAATCAGGGGTTGATGGCCATGTGACACCTGACAAACTTTTTTCTTTTTCTATGCTCCACGAGTTGGCTTTTGTGGAACATGTACAAGATTCAGCTATAAAATTAGGGAGTGTGTAAATCACAGGGCAAGCAGGGGCTGAAAGGTCTGAAACTCATTTATGCAGCACAAAGGGGTAATGGATCCAGCAGAGGCAAGCACTCCTGTAAAAAGAGCTCTAAACAAAGGCATAAACTTCGGTCACATTCTGGAAACGTGAACAGATACTAAATCCAGGATCATGACTATCACCTGCAAAATTTCAGACATGCCCAGCTGGAATCTGAGAGAAGAGAAAGTGTCACAGCTGGGGAGATAAGCTTATTTCCCCCTGGAGGCCTTGGTCGATGGGCAATCTGAACCCTCCATAACATTTTCAGTTATTTTTTAAAATATGAATTGCCAAACCAACTTCCTTTTTTTAGGAAGAAAAGGAAACGTGCATTGCCATTTGCTTGTTCATGACCTGCTACACTGGTAATTATCACTTGCAACACGCAGTTTAGTAACTCTTTTACCAGTAATTATTTGCCCCAGGGGGTTAAAGGCAAAATACGTGACATTGTGTCATGGCAGACTAGGAGTCCTGGTAGGGAAAGGGGAGAGGCTTCGGTAATAGCCGCACAATCTGCTACAAGATTAGACCTAAGATAGAACTTTCTTTACCCCCCCTTCCCCCATCCCTTCCTGTCTTGTACCAAGCCCTTTGTAAATCCCCTCATTGTATTTTGGCAACACATATGTAATGTAATGCTAATAAAGTATCCTTGTACAGAAAAAGAATAACAAAGCCTTCTGAAACGGCAGCAGTTGAAGGCTGCTTGTGGCTTTCCGACCAATTTCTAAATAGTCATCAATGTTTTTATTTCATGTATCCTGCATTTTTCATCAAAAACTATTAACCACTGAGACCCCATAGCACATAGCAGAAAATTGGTCTGTTTTACTCCATATATAAGGCAATGCAGAGACCAGTGTTGGGCTGAGCGCAGTAACCTGTAGCAACCAATACCGTGGAGATTGTTACACATTGTTCATTGCCTACTGAATAGACTACTTTGACGTCAGAATATTTGTTAATTGGAGAAACCAATTAAATGGGTTGCCAATTTTTCATCCTTATTGGTAAACTACTTCCTGTAATGCTGCAAATTATTTTTGGGGCACAGTTCACACCCCCTGTGTTTTTTTGATTGGTATGAATTTAGAACCTGAAATCCTGCTCTCTGGTCCCCTATGTACATATGTATCCAACACCCTAATCCCAACACAAACATTACCATACAAATAGCTGTGCATATAAGCAGGTGCTGTCGCGACCAGCGGCTGGAACCCGGTGAAGTCAAAGAAAACAAATGTCACCAGCAGGGTGGATTTGATTTAAATCAAGTCGGTTTAAATCATGATTGAAATCACTAGTAAAAAGGCTTGATTTAAATCCACTCTTATTTAAAGCGGAGTTCCACCCAAAAGTGGAACTTCCGCTGGTCGGATTCCCCCCCCCCCCCCCTCAGGTGTCACATTTGGCACCTTTCAGGGGGGAGAGGACACCTGTCTTTGACAGGTGCCCTTTTCCCAAGATCGGGGAGCTCAGGCCAGGCCAATAGCGGAGCTTTGTGCATGCGCAGAAGGGCTTCTGGTGTGAAGCTGTAATGCTACACTGCCGGGTTCCCTTACCCGCAATGACGGCAGCACCCGATAGCTGATGGAAACATCAGCTGCCGCGCCGACATCGCTGGGCTCCAGGACAGGTAAGTGTCCTATTATTAAAAGTCAGCAGCTACGGTATGTCGTTTTAAGTGGACCTGGTTGGCCTCCACTTTAAATCATAATTGTCATCTCTGTCCCGCAGCGACTCCTCCTCTGACCTGATGTTGAGTCCTCAACAGTCCCATTCACACAACTAGGTGAGGGACGTGGTGGCAGCAGGTGAGTGGATGCCCGCTAACAGGCGCTGCCATGATCTGAAATGACAGGTGCTCTTTAAACGTAAGGACTTATTCTTGCTGGTAGTTAGAATCTTTAATATTTGCAAACCAAAATGAAGTTTTCCTATTTAGAATAATAAGCGCTCGGGTTAGTAAAACAGCGATATCAGAACCAATTCAACCATACAGATTGTAGTGTACATAGATTTGCAAAACAATGGGATAAAGGAATATTCCTGAGCTTTGTTTTATCTCATGGTTACTGTAATGTGTGAATGCATCAGTGTAGTGCAGTGCATGTTATCTCAGCTTGCAGAGCTTGGATTCATTGAATGAGTTTACCAAAAATGTAAATATTGCAGAATATACAGCCTCATACTACATGACCAAGATCCATTTCATGCTGAATAAACTCAATTATTAATGTATCTTAAATAGAAATCTTTTTAGATAGATTTTTACTCCAAAAGCATTTTATTATAATAAATTTGATTAAAAAATAAAAAAAATCTGATTTTCTTTCTTTAATCATTGATTTTTATCCACTCTGGTCACTAGCACACTAAGGTTCTCCAGAGTGGATCCAGAGCTTGCAATCCAGAGATTGCAATCTGCTGTAGCGATGTGATCACTGATTAAAGCTCCGGACCCACTCTTTTCTATGTACATATATAATCACAACTTATACAAAGAATCTAGTGTTGTACAGTAGGTGCCAGTGTGCCTGCACTGCAACACACATGCTATAGGTTGTTCTGTAATGCCCAAAGAAAAAAAGTGCAGGCCGGGTTTTCCCTCCATTGCTGTGCATTGGCATTGCATTTGCATGCCATAAAAATCCATGTTATATATTCATGCAGGTAATGCAACATGTTATATGCATTCAGGCAACATAACAGAAGAGCCAGGTGTGAAGAGACCCTAGAACCTACTGGTACAATCTTTTAGTTGTATATAGAAAAACAGTTATAATTGCTGATATCTGTGCCCATGGATCATCTCCAGTATTATTTACTGCTCAGAATTGGCTGTTTTAATTGTTTTACAGTCATCATGCCAAGGGTATGCTTTAGTAACCTTTCACTTTTTTGTTATTCAGTAGGCTTGGCAAAAATAAAAAGTTTTTAAAATCTGAGCAGCTTTGGTGATACACTTTTGCAGCATAATTGCATCTGTAAGAATGCACACTAGTAACAATGGCACTTGCTTTTCACACTACAACCTGTCTATTATAGTTAGCTATGATTGAATACTTTATTCTTGTAAAGTAGGCTATAGGCAAAACCCTTTTTTTTTTTTTTTTTTTTTTTTAATTTT
>BLSH010106108.1:1808413-1819773 GCA_018402905.1 Glandirana rugosa
ATATATATATATATATATATATATATATATATATATATATATATATATATATATATATATATATATATATATAAAACTTTTTTTTATTGCCACTATATCTGTTTGTACAGTTAGAAGTATCAGTACTGGTTAGCCCCTTTTACTCAAGTTTACCCTTTGGTTATTCCAGAAAGCAATCTCATTACAGAGATACCAGAAGACAGTAGAATAAGACCATACAAAGAATATTAAATTCGATTTGATTAGATCTGCCAGTCTGGTACAAAAGAAGTAATTTAAAGCCCAACTTCAGGAAAATATTTTGTACATAGTTGGGGTATGTTTGGACAGAGAGGGGTACAGTTACAACTTCGTGTCCTTATTAAAGTATATTTCCACTTTCCAGCCAAATTATAACACCTACTTTATATTTTTTACACTTTTCCATTCACATAGTATAACTTTAGAAATAAAAATTAAATCTGCTGCTTACCTTTTTAGGCTGGATTCACATCTATGCATTTTTAGTGCTTTTTGCATTTTTCAGATTTGCACTACAGTCCATTTAACATATGGAACCCGTTCTGTAGTGTAAATCTTTAAAATGCACTAAAGGCATATGTGTGAATCAGGCCTTAGTTGCTCTTTTCTGAAAACATCAAAATTATTTCCCTTTCTATGTTATGTTTATAAGGGGGCTGGGGGGTTTAAATTACCATCATTCACCCTCTCTGTTCTGGGCTGGCACATCACCTTTTCCTTGGTGACATAGATGTGCACAGTGTGCTAACAAAGGGTTTAAGATGTCAAGGCTTGAGTTGTGCGATAATGCATTTTTTCACCAGTCTGCCCCTTGTAATTTATTCTGAACAATTGATGCTGCCTATAGACTCCTATGTATAATCCTGCACCAGAAAAACAAGTCATGTAAGAAATTGTTTTTACTTTTATTAATTTATTTTTTTTAATATGGTGTTAATGGGAACACATTACAAACATAGAGTGGATATTTTATTAAACGTGGCTATGATACTGGAAAGACACCTGATAGTGTAAGTCCGCACTCTCAACTAACCACCCCCTCTCCTGCTGTATGCACCTCCATGGGTGATTTGCTGTGAGTGCCTACACAGCTGGTGTTGCAGTTCAGGGATTTGAAATCCCAGCCCTTTATCCCTGTTTTTCTACAGTGCTTCCAGGATGGGTCAGAGCAATTCTGATTGGTCAGTGCCAGCACAGAGAATCGCTTTTATCTGTACCATAAGCCCTGCATAAAGTAGGAGTGAACTTGCCCTTTTAAGGAATTTTTACCAGTCTTTGATATATTCAGATGTTTGGGAAGGGTTGGAACATTACTGTCCGGCCTTTTCTGTATACCCATTTCCCCTTATTTCTTTTCCTGGTTTCCAGGATAAAAGTTGAATATCCTCCTACTGTGCCCACAGACAATATAAACTCTAAAGCACGCTCTTAAAATTCCCCTCCTCTCTTCACAGCTAAAGATGCCATACTGGCTGTAGAAGAGAAAGATTCAAGTGATTGTAAAGCTTAGTTTTTTTTTTTTAAATAACAAACATGTTATACTTGCCTCCTCTGTGCAAGGGTGTTGTACAGAGGGGCCCCGATCCTCCTCTTCTGGGGTTCCTCCACCGCGCTCCTGGCTCCTCCCCGCATCGAGTGCCCCCTCAGAGAAGTGCTTCCCTGGGGACACTTGTGCGGGCAGAGTCCGTTGACACAGACAGCAGGACATGGCCCCTCCCCCGGTGCCCGCGTCATTGGATTTGATTGACAGCAGCAGGAGCCAATGCTATCAATCTATCCAATCATCAGGACCAGAGACACCGGCTGGAGCAGGTGTGCTTGTCCTCGGTGCGGGAAAGACAGGGTTCAGATAAGTAAAATGGGGGGTACTGGGGGGCTGCAACGCTAAAGGAGGTTTCTCACCTTAATGCATAGAATGCATTAAGGTGAAAAACCTTGAGGGTTTATAACCCCTTTAAGACAGCAAATTATAGCTGTGTTCTCTGAACTATCTCTCTAAAATTACAGTAAGATGGCTGCTTACACAAATGCTTAACATTTTAAACTAAAAAAAAATTGAAATTCAAGCTTTTGGGGGAAAAAAAAAACAAATCTCCACGTCACCTATATACTGCACCTTTAAGGATTTAGCAAATGTTTATTGCAGAAGAGTGAAACTTCCTCTCGTTTGACAAAATTGAGGTTTGCATTAGCATGTCCTTTCTCAACCTGAATACTTAATGTTAAGCTCTACCTTCATTATTACCGCCTCAGTACTTTCAATATTTTAATAAGAAAAAGAACATGGCATTCATTTAGCCATCTTAGTCTTGGACCTTGTGTAAGAGCAGTGTGAACAGCAAGTTTTGACAACGCATCTGCGAGCTTTGTTGAAAAGTACCATTCGACTCCAGTTTGTAAATATTGAACACAGATCGTAATGGGAGTGTTGATTGCCACTTTAAGCAATCTACTAGCAGGGCTTCAGCAGGTTTTCCACAAACTTCAAGACGTGCTGAACCCTGCTAGCAGCTTGCTTAAAGTGGCAATCCACATTCCCGATAGGATTAATATTTATAAACTGTAAGAGTTGAATGGTACTTTAAAAACTTCAGCAAAGCTTGCTGAAAGCTAAGCCGGGTACACACGTGCCGAATGTCGGGAGACATTTGCCGGCTCAACAAAAAAAACGTCCGACATGTGGCCTGTGTGCATGTCGGACAAACATGCTGGAAAACCAGCAGCCAACCGATTAGTTTGTTTCAACTTGTGAGTCAGAAAATGGCTGCTTCTGTCAAACCTTAAAGATAGATGATTAGCTTTAAATTTAATTTATTCTTTAAATATTGATTTATAATAAAAGAAACAAAATTATATTGTCCATTTAAGGCCTTGTTTAAAGGCAGGAAAGAGCTTGACGCCTGTAAAAGCTTTAGACTCTTTTACAAACATCAGGCATTTTTTCTGCAAAGAACGCTGCTGACTCCTAGGAGGGTTAAAATAAATGTTCTTTGTGCATGAGGCCTAATATGGGAAAAAAATAGTGACTACAATGCACAGTTGACCGTCTAAGCAGTCTGTTACATTCTACCTTCCTGCTGAAACACCTCCCCTTCTTCATTGTGAATAGGGAGCCCTTCACACTAGTGCCTGAGCAGCCTATTAGCAAGTCCAAGAGTTCCCTCAGGGAAGGTGGTGGGGTGCCTGTTCAAATACTACTGCCTTCTAGAAAGTCCAAATTTGCATTGTTTTTTGGGAGGGCTCTGGGCTATGCTAGAAGGACGCATAGGAAAACAGCGGATCCTTTCAGTTATCCAGCATTTGTTAGCTTGTTTATTAAAGTGGAAGTAAACCCTCTTAGCCCGGGTTCACACTAGTGCAATTTCAGAGGTCGCATGTGATTTGCACCCGCACTGCAGGTGCCGATCACATGCGATCTCTGAGCAGTGCGAGTTCAGCCATACGTTTGTATGGCTGAACTCGCATTAGATTCGCAAAAAAAAAGTGTACCCTTTTTTATCCGCACTAGAATCGCATCACGTGTTCCCGTTCATGCGATCCGATTCATGTGCAAGATCACAGTTCGCACTGCGATCTGTGAACAAAATTGGGTGTCTCATTAAAGCGGTAGTAAACCCATCCATTTAACAGTTTAAATACCGGTTACATTTCTGGCATGTGCCGGAAATGTAACACTCCCATTGGTTGTGCTCTAAACCAAACTATCAAACCATCCAATGGCTGGTGTCAAAGCTGATCACATGTGCAGCATCACGGCAGTTGTAGATTAAACGGAGGCCAAGATGGCAGCTTCCTTGACTGAAAATGATAGGGGGGTTTACTACCACTTTAACTGTGTAATGACACCCGCAGCGGTTCGTAGAAAGCAGTGTGAACTGCCTGCGGGAAGACTACGATGCGGGAACGGGCTCTGTAATCGTGCTGGTTCCCGCATCGCACATGTGTGAACCAGGGCTCAGCCAAGGAAGCTGTTCTTTGGCCTCTGTTTAATCTTCAACTGCCATGATGCTGCACATGTGATCAGTTATGACACCAGCCATTGGATGGTTTGACAGTTTTACTGAGAACACATCCACTGCATCAGTTACATTCCTGGCATGTGCCAGAAATGTAACAGGTTTTTTTAAACTGTTTAAACTATGGGTTTACTTCTGATTTACATTTCCCCACAAGTTCAGTTAAAGGAGAAGTACAGACATTTTCAGCAGACAGCGGGCTTAAGTGTGCTATCTGCTGATGTCACAGAGCAGGTCCCGTCTCGGGCAAGATCATGACAATGGAGTTGGGATCTGCCCACATGCCTGGACTGGCACCGGCTTAGCCTCTTGGCAAGCCGCTGAGAGCCTGAGCCAGCCACTCCAGTCCCCTCCATAGCCCAGTGCTCCAGTGAGCAGAGGCCCAGTGACTGACAGTCACCAGCTCTCTGCCCAGGGAGCTGTGAGAACCGAGCAATCTGCAATGTTAGATTGCTCGGTTCTCAGTGATAGAGACGCCGGGGGATAGATGCAGCAATCATCTAGGTAAGTATGATTATTTAAAAAAAAAAAAGAAAACCCATACTTCTCTTTTAAAAATGTATTTTGTGTTCCATTTCTTCACACTTCTTGAAAATAAGCTGCTTCTTACATTGACTTTGGCCCCTGAGCTGAAACAGGTCCTTTATAGTAGTCAATGTTCAGACCGGTCACAGACAGCCCGACTTGACCACTGCTTGTAAAAATTGGAATGTTCCTTAGAGGGGCAATAATGTGTGGGAACAGAAGTTGGTCAATCGTAATACAAAATGACCTATCGTATCCATCTATTGGATCAATTTATCTATCGGATCTATCCCCCACTGTGTGTGCGCACGAAAGATAGTCTGCATAATGTATATTCTGTTTTAAGATAATTGTGTCACAGGCCATTCATGCTAATTGCCTTCTTGTGATTTAAATGTGCAAATATTATTTTTATGATAATTTCCCTGAAGCACATTTCCTTTGGTTGAGGCTAAAGGTTAACTTTCCTTGCTTAATTTTCATAAAGAGCAAGTCGCCAGGGAGGAAAAGCAGTTTTCCGTTTTCATCAAACATGCTGTGCTTACTGGATGGGTCATTCCATATCAAATCAGTGCCAAAAAGTAGCATTTTTTTTTTTGTAACCTTCTTTCATATACATCAACTTTGAGTCAAAGCTAACACAAATGTTAATTGAAGTTGTGGAACGCGGTGTTCAGCTCGTCAGAATACTGTCTCTGTACAGCAGTGAAGTTTGTAGATGTGAAATGTTTCTGGCAGTCATTTTAGATTTCTGTTGAATGACTGGTTGCATACCAAAGAGATACTAGTATTTGGAATAGGAGTGACATTTATGGGTATGGCATTGCAGGAAAAATTAAATATCACATTTTTAGTATTGCAGGCCATATGATTGAGGTCTGGTTGTTTTTGTTCCCAACTGATCAAACTTTTGAGATGTCAGAATGCACACACTCGGGCAATCTCCATGTCACTCCTCATAGGCAGTGCAGCTTGGCTCCATTTTATCTGAATCAGCAGAGAACAGTGATCATTGACACAATTTCTGCCACACAGTAGATTTTGTTTTCCTTCAACAGATACAGAGGTCCCCAACTGTGATCAATTGAATCCTGTGCAGTGAAAGAAATCTTTTGGCCCAGTCATGCAAGACCATGCATGGGATGCAAACAATGTTTTAGATCTCAGAAAACTCTTTTCATTGAAGAACAGAGTCTGTATAAGCGGGTGCAGTGCTGTCTATGGACAATACTGAGAAGCTTGCCTGGAATGTGCAGAATGGCATATAAATGCAAATAATCACATCCCCTCTGCACACACAAGTTTTGTGTATAAGCAAATGAATTCCCGTAGTTCTACTTCTACGAAGTAAGAATGAACCAACATTTTTTTTCCTTTTACATTTTCAGGTTTAATCAGTAAGAGAGTCTAATGTGAAATGGCAAAAAAAAGTCTTCCTTTTGATCATAACTAGCTGAGGTCTGGTTGCCAAGTGCGCTATGTACAGACAGTCTGCAGTTTTGACTACCTGCCTTGTTAACCCAAATTTTTTTATTTCTGTTTTTTTTTTTTTTTTTTATTTATTTAGGTACAGCTTAGATTTTGACGTTTTTGGCACAGATAGTCAGCTAGTGACGCTAGTTTGGGTTCTCTATTCTTAGATCTTGAGGCTTACCATTTCTGAATTTGGTATTCTGCATGTGACATATATCTGTTTTGTGTAAAAAGATGTAGACCGAGTTCTTCTGTATTTTACATGATGGATGTGGTGACTTTGTAAAATGCAAAACCCTGGAAGCAAACTTACAAGTTTCCTGATTGGATCAAATTATAGCTCCCTGGCAAATGCTTGGACACAGTTCATTACATGCAACATTACATTTTGTATTTTTCACTGACTAGTAAATAGAGATCAGATAGTCGTCTCTCAGCAGTCAGTCCTATTTGTGGCACCCAAATGCTGCACGCTGCCTGTGCCATTTGTTATAGTCAATACGCCATCTGCTGAGGCTGGTAATGAATTCAAATTGTTGACAGTAAACAACCTTATAAGGGAACTCTACAGCGAAGAAAAGGAAAATGGATAAACAAACCAACAAGACAAATAAATTGGTTGTATACCCCCTAAGCACCCCAAGTAATTTTTATATATAACTGTGTATATAGAAATATGTCTTGATTCCACTCTCTTGGGACCCCTGTACAGAAGCCAATTGGTTTATACTGCAGTGCTCGAATGCTGGCCGAGGAAATGCTACAATGACAACAGAGCTGACAAAGGGACGAGCCACCCATTTGCTGCTGTACCTTCTTTGTACAATGCAGCCTTTCTCAACCTTTTTATCACGAGAGAACCCTTGAAATTATAAGCCTGCGAACCCCCACCAAAATGCTTTGACTTCCAGCTCGTAGCACAAGTGGTCAGTAGGTTGCGTAGAGTTTTACATAAAGAAATAAGGCTGGGTTCATGCTTGAGCTTTTTTAAAGCATTTTTTGGAGCAGTTATTTATGCGTGTTTGTGCATGTATTTTTCAGACTTGAGTGTTTGTTTTAGCCAATAGAAAAGAAAAGCTAGTTACTAGGAGAAGGAGAGGCAAGAAATTGCACGTTTTTTTTTCAACCATTCCCATCGAAGTCTAAAAACACATGACTTTACATCAAAGAAGCTTGTGTTCTTTTTTGAGCGACAAGCTTCAAGCGGCACAATGCTCAGGTGTGAACAGCCACCCTTGAATATAATTGGAGTCTTGATTTTGAGTGTTGAAGTACCTTGGGAAATGTGCTTTAAATTACTCAGGTGTGAACTGGGCCTAAAGAATGGGTTTACGCAATTATAAAATGAAAGAATAGTGGCTAGCTAACGCATTCAGACAGTAAATACTGAAATGTTACACTGGCGGTCATTGTAGGCAGGAGATTAATCTGCCACTACTTGTTTCCTCTGGTGGAAGCCTAGTTTACAATGGCTGGTCTAATGAGGGCCATTGGTGTGTTCTTGACCAACAAGTACATCTACATTGGAGTTCAAGGATTTAATTGGGTTCTCTGGCAGGGAACTAGTGGAAAAGGGATACAAATCTTTGTATTTTAAGGCCTCATGCACACAGCATATTTATTTAACTCCTAGAAGTCAGCTGGGTTTTTGCAGAAAAAATGCCTGACCCTTGTAAAAGTGTCTCCAAACTTTTCGGATTTTTTTTTAGGCATCAAGCTCTTGGACGTTTTATTAATTTCATTGGCCAGAATAAATCATTTATTCTGGCCATCGAAATGAATTAATGCTAAAGCACTAAACGCACCTAGCATTTAGGCGCAATTAGCCGTGTCAAGCAATTTTTCTGCCCAAACTCTGCTGCTCCTGGACACACTGGTGGTGGGGATTTTTTTTCTGCCTTTTAAAGGCCCTGCCACTAAACGCTACTAAAAGCCTATGTGTGAATGGACACATAGGCTAACATGCAGGGGAGCTAAGGAAGGGGGAAAAACCTTCTACATGCCCCCTAGGAGCAGCTGTAAAAACATCCAGTGGGCACGAGGCCTAAATTGGTTGACATACATGTATTTTAGCTACAGTACAGATTTAGCAGTTTGTCAAAAAATTTGCTTTAAACAAAACGCACCATTTTTCCACTTGTGTGCTACTTGATTGATTTGGAACCCGTAAAGATAACTATGTTCACTGCCTTGGACCTAACATACTGTAAAAGCCAGGGAAAGGCTGCCCTCCTCAGTTCCTATTCACAAAGGTCATAGTATCTCTTTTAGGTATAATGTGACCAGTTCCCCTGGGGAAGTTTTTTTTTTTATCCAGTTGTATGGACTATATATTTGCAAAACAAATGTTTAAATATTCAACAAATTCTTGGTCACTTTTACTTGTAAATGTGAACCTGTACTTTGACCACACTGGACAAAGTAGAAAGATCTTGGTTATTACCTGCTCTGCACTCCCTTGCTATCCTGCACTGCTGCCAGATATTTAATTTGCAAGCTCCAATTTATGGAAGAGTACACAAGCTTCCCGAACAGAAACAAAAATGCTTGAATCTGATAAATTCTTGTAACACAGACTGTCAGAGCCATCAAGATACATTGACATAAAAGGCCCAGATATCAAGTGGGCATGTTGCATTTGGTCTGCACCCATAGTTTTCATGTACATGAGCACCAAAGTCAAAAGCAGGCCAAATGCAATCTTCTTTCAGGTGCTTATGAGTTGCTTCAATCTTTTTCTGGGATTCATTGAACTGCTTCAGATTGCACTGACTTGCATAGTAGAGAAAAGTTCAGAAACAAACCCATATAGTGTTACGGAGACTGACAGAAAAGCGCGTTCTGTTGTGTCTAGTAGGCAGTCAGATGCTCGCCATCATTTTTGCACGATCACCAGGACAGTAAAGGGGGGATTCTGATTGGTTGCCGTAAACAATACCTTTTCTTTGCACATATTAGAGATTCGTTGTTTCCCGTTAACTTGCGCTACATTCCTGTTTTAGGTGTGTTTTTGGATATGTTTTTCATAATCAGTCTGAGGAAAGCATAACCACTTGAGACAAAAATAAATTCTCTTGCGCTCTCAGACATGGAAGTGGTGCCATAGATTAGCATTTGTTTTAGTGTGGATTTCATCTGATTACCATGCTTTTTTAAATTCATGGAAAGCAGCTGGAAAGTGCACATGTGTAAATGAACCATTAATCCCTCTTTAGAAAGTCTACCTCATTATGCAGTAATTGTTAACTTGTTTTGATTTAGACTTTACCCGCATTGCATTGACAGAAAACAAATCCTCCAAATATTTAAATTCTTTAGAAATTCTCATAAATACTTGAAACCAAACTGCGTGGCTGATTCATATAGATCAAGAAATATTCTGGGTAGTGGTTTTATAAATTTGCATGGGAAGTGCTGACTATATCATTGGCACAGACTTGAACGATCCCTTTTTTTTTTTTTTTCACAAGATCAAAACAGTAAGGTTGCTATGGGCATCACCTCCACACTTTATTTTTATAGAATATGCCTATGAGTAACTCCAGCGAGTGATGTGGTTTTATTTTTCCCTTCTGGCATAATGCTCTGGCTTGCACTCGGAGGAGAATATTATCCTGAAAAATCCTAAATTCATAATGTTACGGTGGTTCTAGCTGCTCAGAATATATGGAGGAAGGGTTTTGGGAAGACTGATGTGAGACATTTGTTTCACTGATTGACTTTCTCTAGTAGCACTGTGTGATCAATCCTCCGTGCAAGGAATATTGCAGCACCTGGATTGCTGACTTTCCCGAGCCGTCTGTGTGGGAGGCTTCCCTAGCGAGACCTGACTGCATTATATTTGAGTCATATTGTCTCTTTTTATGAGGAAACTGATGTGACTCACAGACAGGTCAGAGCACCCAACAGGTAATAAACTAGTGTTTGGTGGAGACAGGTTGGTCTACCAAAGGAGTTCATTTAGCAACAGTGAATATTGACTTGGCAAAGTCAATGTTCCCTGAGCTTAGAAAATATCTTGAAGCTGTATTCCTTTCACTCATCCAGTCACATGCAATCATATGCAAACAAAAATCCTGATGTGTGTGTGTGTGTATTATTTTTATTTTTTTCCCCTTGCACATGAAGTTATTCAAAGTGAAAGCAGCGTCACATTATTTACTAAGCTCCGTAAACATTCATTTTGCTGTGGACAGTCTTTTGTCCTTAGTAGGTCCCTAGTAAATCCACTACATCTCAACTATTTTTTCTCTTTCTCTAGTATTCTGGTGTAGTGCAGGTGCAGCCACGTCACCATTATTATCCACCTGTCATGGCCATTAACAGGCAAATTGGATTTGTTTCTGCATTTTTATACCCATATCAGCAGTGGGTTGCAGGTTGTGGGTTCCAGCGGGATCGGGCATCTATGGGCGGCGGGTGGTCTCCTGTGTCTTCTGTGCGGCTCCTCCCTTCTCCTAGGCGTCCAATAGGATCGCCTGTCCTTTCAGCCAATTAGGTGACAGGTCTCAGACCTGCTTTCTGATTGGCCGGGAGGAGGATCAGTGTGACAATAGGGAATAATCATTCGCTATCTCATACAACAGGGTGGGAGCGAGTGAAGGCTTTTTTGAAGCCTTTTAGAGCCTCTGGCTCTAATCACATGCTTCAAAAATCCACCCCTCCCCCCCATTGGAATCCATAGTCCGGCCACCTGATATGTAGATCAGGGGGCCGGGCTCATGGATGGGAGGCCTGTGCGTCCCTAATGCACCCGTCGCCACTGATCCATATATTATGTTACATTATGAAGAATGCAGCAGGAATAGTAAGGCCTAATACACACGATCAGAAAATGGGATGAAAAATACTGCTTTTTGAAACCATCGTAAGATAATCGGATCATTCATACACAGATTTCAAGAGACGATCACAATAGTTCATGTGAAATTATCGGAAGGGACAACCACAAAAATGATTCTCGTACGATACCAGAATGAACTATTTTTGTTTAATCAGTACAGTATTCATCCAGAAAAAAAATCAGAAGACCAAGACCACGCATGCTTGGAAGAAACGAAAGAATACATTACATCACTTCCAAAGTTGTATTACCACAAGAATTTTTGGAACTTTAGCAACCTATTGGTTTTCGATATGAGATGCAAAAAAAAAAAAAAAAATAGACTTTCATTTGGCCGATACTCTACTCTCATCGTGTGTAGAAGGCCTAACTCTTCCTTATCAAGACTATCTGCTAAAGGGAAAGTGGTAACCCTGGTGGGGAAATTCCCAAAAAAACGTAGAGTATAGCTTTTGGTTATCCAACGATTTCAAGGTTTTTAA
>BLSH010106108.1:1819977-1839064 GCA_018402905.1 Glandirana rugosa
GAAAGGTCAAGTAATTGTTTACCGAACAAATTTCTTCCGACTTGATCTGTCCTAGAAAAATTGAATTTAAAAGCTGCGCCCTTGCACTTTCAGTATCAGATGAAGTGTGGAGCCTTCTTTAAACAAGCCATTTGTTAATGAACTGGAAAGTGTATCTTTTACTGATGGTTTTTATGATAATAAAGAAATTCCACATGTAGCCTCAAATTAGTTGTGTGTATGCCTTAACAAAAATGTGTGTGTATATGTATATGTATATATATATATTTTTTTTTTTCCTTGCATACAATATTCATTTGGAATTAAAAGCTGTGCAAGGCTTATGTGGTGGGACATCTGCACAGTAAAGAATTTGTAGAACAAAAAAGGGCCCTAAACATACGGCCATTGGTTAATCCTGGCTTAGCAGCTTTCTTAAAGCTTTTAAAGCAGTCTTCATTTCTAGTTTGGGAATGTTGAATACCAGTCTTGATGGAAGTGCTGGCTGCAGCTTTAAATAAGCTAAAACAGGCTAGAGCTGAAGGGTGCTTTAAAGTGAACCTATGGCTTGTACATGCAAAGATCAGCAATGGTCATTTTTATACCTCCCTCCAAGATGAACATGCATACCATTTGCTTCTCTCCCCTGCATCCACCATATTCCTTCCAGGGTCATCGAAAGGCAGCCCTGTGTAAGCTCCCAGTCACTCTCATTAGAGTTTCCGCAGGCCTGTGGTCTATGGGCTGCTTTTCTTTCCCATATAGGTTAATATGAATACAAAAGCACCTTGGAAGCATTTTGACATTTTTTGGTTTGCCTTTGTCGTTTCAAAGCATTGGAGTAAAACGCCTGAAGGCATACTACATTTTACGCCCTACTATACAAACCCTTAACCAAGTAGCAGTTGAGATTTAGTCCCAGTTAATACCTGTGCGATTTGTCACCTGGCAATGCATGGCGAGAGGAATCCCATTATTGTCTTTGGGGCACATTTTCACCCATTCAGTTTGTACTTTGTGTGACTCGGAAAACCGTACACACACTCCTTTTGGTGCGTTTTTGGCTCTGTAGACTTCAGTGGGAACTTTTGAAAATGCAAATGCTGTAATGTGAACCTAGCCTTAGCCAAACTTTGAAATAAGACAGAACTAAGGAGCATTCTGTAGTCTTTAAAATATTGAGTTAGAGGTTTTTATTTGTTATTTCTAACAGTATGTGTTTTTTGATTTGTGTAGAGACTCTGCTGGACACGCGATGGGCAACATCTGAGTTGGCGTGGGTTGTACATCCAGAATCCGGAGTAAGTAATATATTTTTAGGTGTACAAACCATGTTATCTCCCATTATTAATCTTATTTTATCATCACTATCAAACACACCCCATTGTCAAGCTGGTCACTCCAAGAACTTTTTAGTTAAGTTCATGCGGTTCCAAGCTGTCAAGTTAACCAGGAACGTGCCTTGATCAAACTTTTGGTGTTCTTCTGAATTATGCACATTATTCATTTTACATACAAATTATTTTGGTGCAGCTAGAGAAGTTTAGACAATGGCAAACAAATCACACAGTAACCCTAATTGGCACGTGTTTATTCCTATACCAAATATATAGTGCTTTTACTCAAAAAGTAATAAAAGTTTTTTTTCTTGATGTAGTGGGAAGAAGTTAGTGGATATGACGATGCATCAAACCCGATACGGACTTATCAGGTGTGTAATGTGCAGATGACAAATCAAAACAATTGGCTTCGGACGCAGTTTATCCCAAGGAAGGATGTACAGCGTGTCTATGTGGAGTTGAAATTTACTGTACGAGACTGTAATAGCCTTCCAAACATTCCAGGATCCTGCAAAGAAACTTTTAATTTATTTTACTATGAATCTGACACTGATTCGGCATCAGCTGACAGTCCCTTTTGGATGGAGAATCCGTATGTTAAAGTGGATACCATTGCACCAGATGAAAGTTTCTCAAGTCGTGACTCAGCTCGTGTAAACACCAAAGTTCGAAGTTTTGGCCCACTGTCCCGTGCTGGCTTTTATTTGGCATTTCAGGATTTGGGGGCTTGTGTTTCTTTAATCTCAGTACGTGTTTTCTACAAGAAGTGTCCACGCACAGTAGCTGGATTTGCAAGTTTTCCAGAGACCTTGACGGGCGCGGAGCCCACCTCGCTGGTGATTGCCCCTGGAGCTTGTGTGCCTAATGCCCTGGAGGTTTCTGTCCCACTCAAGCTATATTGCAATGGCGATGGGGAATGGATGGTACCTGTAGGTGTCTGCACATGTGCACCTGGTTATGAGGCGGCTGCTAAGAACACACAGTGCCAAGGTAATTAATATATGATGGTTATTTTTATTACTAAGGCTTCTCTGAATGGGGCGTTAATTGTCCCCACCACATGCAGAGAAATAGAACTTGAATTGTGGCATAACGTGCTTCAGTGCATGTGAGTTTTTTGTTTCATCTTGCTATTTGTTGACCTCTAAATTCTGTTTGCCAGCCTGCAGTCGAAGTACATATAAGTCCAAGCAAGGAGAGGGGCCCTGTCTTCCTTGTCCATCTAACAGCCGAACAAGTTCCTCTGCAACAACGGTCTGCGTGTGTGTTGCTGGATTCTATAGAGCTGATGGAGAGGCACCTGAAACGCCATGCACATGTAAGGACATAAAGCTGTGGTGTGAATGATTAGTATAGCAAATGGATTTAAAGTGTGGTTTAGATAAAAAATACTACATGTATCACCTTGTTTAGACTTGCGGTTGGGGGGCTGTATAAATGCGTGGTTAAGCATCATTTTTCCCACCCCTAACCTCTGCCCCTTAAACTGCAAAAATTGTGGCTTAGCGTGTGCACATGCCAAGGGCGCAATGCTTTTCATTGCAGAGCGACAAAAATTCACCCCCCTTTCACATTTGGAGGGAATGGGGCCACACTGCAATGACTGATTCTAAAATTGATTTTTAGGGGTTGAAACAGGCAGTGAGGAGGAGACATAACTCCTCCATACCACCTGTCAAATACTCTTTGAAAAGTGATCTGCCTTGGAACGCTTTGCAGTGGGCCTCACAAGTGTAAACAAGCCCAAATTCATCTTTCCTTAGGATTAAAACCCTAGTGTCACAAATACTACTTTTTATGATGCATACAGCTCCACATCAGTTCCGGTAGACAGACTAGACATTCTTGTGCAGCATGTCTAATATAACTGGCACTAATCAGCAATGCTTCACAAGCCAACACCAAACGATCTTTTTTCCTTAACAATCACACTTTACACAAATCAGTATGGCAGATGTCAGCATTGCCAATTTACATTATACTTTTGAATAAATAAAATAAATAGGTTTACAAACTATACACAAAAACAATGCTTTAGAGGATTGACATACTTTGAAACATTATTTAAAAAAATGAATAAGCGTGCATTGTGTTTTAGAAGCTTCTCTTGGAAAAGAAAGAGGTGATTGATTTTTAGTTATTAAACACTTCAGTATGTCAGTTGTCAGACCATCCGTTTTGGAATCCACATTGACAGATGCCACGATAAGCTCATAATACTCTAAAGGAAACCTATCATGGGAGAAAGTGAAGGCTGTTGTTGGTGACCTTTACTTCTGAGAATGCTAATTGGCTGGCTGTCACACTGATGTATTGCTGTCGGTACCTTGAGTCTCAGGCCTGGAACACATTTGATGCAAGATTGGTATTAGTCTATGACGCAAAAGTGTTTGAAGCCAGGCAGCAAGCATATTCAGCAGCAGGTTGGTAGCGTATCTCCCATATGCCTTAATAGGTCTACTTAAAGGCTATCTAACCCCAAAAACAAAAAAATATTATTGAAGCATTCCAGTCCTTGGATCCAAAGGCTGCATTTGTTTTTCTTTTGTTGCACTTTTTCACCTTGTAATCCTGTCATTCATTTCCTGTCCTGTGGTTATAACTGTATTGAGCAGCATTGTTTCCCTAGGACAGGGGAGACAAGGGCCCTACATAACACCTCCCGCTTTTCTCCATAATAAAGGCAGGTGTTTTGTCATCCACAAAAATCGGGAACACTGCTAACTGATAACAGGCAGCACAGTATCCTTGCAACAATAAAGGTCATTGGATTAAATTAGGGATACCTGTTTATTACCAGCGAGTACCAGTACCGATACTTGCGCTCAAGTACTCATCGATGCCAATTATCGATACCTTTGCGGTGCAATTTGAGCCCATAAAAAATTAATGGGCTCAAATTGCACTGCAATCTCATGTGATTTGAACAGGAATGTGGTGCGATTCCTGTCCAAATCACATGCAGTTTCCCGCACTGCAAGAGAGGAGAGAGAGGGGGATAAAGAGGCGCCAAGCTGACAATAGTGTAGTGATGTATATTCTAAAAGGGTTGAAATGAAAGCGTATTGTGCTCAGACATTGCTGGTGACAGGAACAAAACAAGCTCAGTCTGCAGCCTCCTGTCCAAAGTTCAGTCCCCACTAGAATCGCTGGAGAAAGTGCTGTGATGCCAAAGCAGGAATCCAGGCATGCCATGGGGGAGATGCTGTGGGTGACTCAATTTGTCAAAGCAGCTGTCAGATGTCCAGTATGCTTTGACCAATCCGAAGGCTGATGGAGGTGTGGTTTGACCTCCGAAACATGTTCTGATTAGCCACACCTCCTGCATCTCTGGCAGCTCCTTTTACAGATTGAGTCTGCTACGGCATCTTGCTGTGGTTTGCCTGGATTTCTGCTTCGGCTTCACAGTACTTTCTCCAGGGCTTCTAGTGGGTACTGAACTTTGGACTGGGAGCTCCACACTAAGCTTGTTTTATAGCTGTCAACAGCAATGTCTGATGAGTCCAATACGGTTTCATTTTAACCCTTTTATTGAATAAACTTTGCTACACTATTGGCAGCTTTGTGCCTCTCTTTCCCCTTCCCTCTCCTCTCTTGCAGTGCAGGAAACCCCATGTGACTCGGACAGGAATCACACTGCATTCCTGTTCAAATTACATGCGATTTCTTTGCAGTGCGATTTGAGCACATTCATTTTGTATGGGCTCAAATAGTTTCAGAAAGGTATCGGTTTTAGGTATCGGAGCATTTGCACAAGTACTCATGCAAATGCTTAGGATCGGCACCCATATCGGCACAACTCCAGTTTAAATCGTATCCAAGACTCTACCTGCCTTGTATGTTCTCCCTGTGCTGTCTGAATTTTATGGTATGCTTATATGTGCATTTGAGGAAAGAATGTTCGATTGCAAGCTCCTTGAGGGAAGGGACTGATATAAATGTTCAATCTATGTAAAGTGCTGCCTAAATCGGCCTACAAGATTTTTGGCAGGGTTGACAGCTATTTTATTTTTGCACTTCTTGAACAGATATAATAAAACTTTTTCAATGATATATTTAACAGCCCAGAAGGGAGCAAATAAGAGAAATGTATTGTTGGCATTTACATACACCTTAAAACATTCAAGTTAAATATGGTCATGTCTGTCCATAATGCTCCCTCAAACCTCAGAGGAAACATGTCTAATTTTCTTCTTACCTGTAATGTTTCCTGCATGATAATACTAGTTAGAAAGTGAGAAAAGATGTAATTGACTATCTCTTTAAAAGGAGTCTGTGTGTCATGAATATTGATTTTTACTTGCACCGTTATTTTGAAGGGCAATCATTTTCCCTGACTCAAAGAAAGAAGAAAAGCTGTGATTTTATACATATTAATATTGACTTCTCAGACAGACTGCTTTTATATCCAAGCACGGTTCTTCTAAACCTCACAATGGTCAGAGGGATTCTACTTAAGCTTATTATATGCAGCGATTTGGTTATTTGACCTGACCTAGACCTTCCATAGATGTATTTGAACCTGAAATTATGAATTATACAGCATTAGAAATCAAACCTAAAAATCACAAGCCTTTTTAGGTCTCCTTGCAATTACTAGTTTGACATTTCCATTCAAAGTTTTGTAGTTTTTGGCTGTGTTGGCATGTGGCTTAAAATGCATGCTTTCATGTGATCTTTTTATTGGCTTACATATGAGTGTTGTTATAGTATATTTTAATAATTCTTATATTTAGGGCTGGTCAAACCTCAGAAACTAGATAGCCAATGCACCTAATAAATGGCAGCAGAGGGCCTAATGTTTTGGAGCCTCTGATGTTGTTGACTAAAAAGGACAGCTGGCTCCTAAACTGGACTGATGGGCTCCTCAATTCTTTGTGATTGTCCAAATTTCTCTATTACATTTCTGTTAACCAGTCTTAACACATGGCACAATAAGTGGTATATTTCTGGTTGAGTACTTGACATTCAGTTATATAATATTTTTTGCTGCTGCGTGTGTATAATGTAGATAGTGTTTGTGTTCACCTCTTATGGACAAGAATAGCAGAAAAGCTTGAAGGCTCAGGGCATAGGAGTTAAATGTACAGCAAATGTTAGAAAAAAAACGTCATCGCAAGTATATAATTGAAAGCGGCAAACTAGTGCTGTAACCACAGTGATTTTGACATGGCCTTTTTTCTTCCAGCTGTTCCTTCAGCCCCACGACATGTGATTTCCAATGTGAACGAGACATCTGTTGTCCTTGAATGGGGAGAACCTGCTGTTTTAGGTGGCCGTGAAGATATTTCTTATAATGTCATCTGTAAAAAGTGTTCGGATCGGATGTGCAGCCGCTGTGATGATAATGTGCAGTTTTGGCCTCGTCAGCTTGGGGTCACCCAGAGACTTGTCTCAGTCAGCCATCTTCAGGCACATACCAAGTACAGCTTTGAAATCCAGGCTGTAAATGGGGTGTCTATCAAGAGTCCTCAGCCTCCAAGTTACTACACTGTAAATATAACAACCAACCAGGCAGGTGAGTTAGAGCGGTAAAATAAGCAAAAGTCAAAATAAGGTGTTGGTAATATTTAATTTAAAATGACTTTTGGCAGGGGGACAATGAATTTACAGTGATACAAGGTTATTGAAGTTTCTTCTTTTCTTTTTTTCAGCCCCTTCAGCTGTTCCTATAGTACAGACTCTTGGTAGTTCAGCGGGTTCCCTCACTTTGTCTTGGGCTCCACCTGAGAGCCCCAATGGAATCATTTTGGATTATGAAATAAAATATTATGCAAAAGTAAGTATTTCAGTATGCTGGTAACCCATGAGATTTTATTAAAGTGGTTGTAACCCCTTCCATATACCCAGTGAAGTGACTGGCCTTAGATGATACACAGAGATGAAACAAATCCTCCTATATAAGTCGTACCTGCCTATCTGCAGCACTCACTCCTCTACATCTGTTCAATGTGCTGACTTATAAAGGAGGTCTGAGTTCAGAAAAAAGGGGGCGGAGAGCTGAAGTTACACTCTGCAGAGCTCAGCGAGTAGAAATCTGAGGCTGGGTTTACACCGCAGCACGGATCGGCTCCCAGCAGGGGTCCGGTGCGTCCCCATTCACCATTTCGGAAAGGGACCAAAAGATGTACATGACTCCTGTGCAAATCGCACTGGAGCCCCTCCGGAGATGTGTGAACTGGCTCCATAGAGAGCCGGTCACAATCTCCTGACATGCGAATTGGATGCGGTGAAATGCATCCAATTCACACTGGTGTGAACCCAGCCTAAGAGCTGATTGGAGGAAAGGGGCACACCCCTTTCACACAGTACACAGGAGCTGAGGCTGTCAATCAGCCGAAGCTCCCTCCCCTGTCGCCATTTTTCTCTGGTGTCAGGAAAAATTGTCAGAAGTGATTCATGCTGATAGCAGAGGAATGAAGAAGCAGACAAAAGTGACACTTGGTGCTTTTAATTGAGACAAGTACATACCATAATTAAAGGGAAAATTGTGCTGGCAGATCTGGAAATAGCTGCTGGCAATAAGCAGTTACATAGGCTGTATATAACAAATTGCAACAGATTGCTGCACTTTAAGTGACACGTTAAAACTCATAAACGTGCATCAATAAAGTCCAATGACCATATAGTGAAAATTTGAAAAATAAAAAATGTAATATAATGTTATATATATCAGTCCCAATTACCTGAAGTAATCCACCTCTGTGCTGTTAAAAATACTGTGTAATCCACTGCTTGTATTCACCAAGTGCACCGTCACCTCAAGTTAAGAGAACTCTTACCAGAACCTTTGGACCCTCTTTACAGAGCCAAATAGGAATGTAGATCATCCACACACTTCACTCCACTGGTACAGAGGAGCGCGGTGACGTCGCGTGTGTTGGCACCCACCTGTGCGTTTTGTCAAATCTTACATCATGGGGGTTATAGGGCTACACAGACTCTCTTTTGTACCAAGAAGTGTTTGGATCAATTCCCTGAAATGGCTTTTTTGTGCTAAGCGCTTATTTATCTCAACTTTGTGAGTAGTTTATTGGTCTTCGGTTTTATTCGAGTTTTTCAACAGTTTTACGCTATGTGAGTTTCCCTACTCTATTTCTATGTAATGATGAATCATCTGTGAACTTGGGGATGGCATTATAATCTGGTTTACACTGGAGATTGAGAGATATCACAAGATCTTCGGTAATGTTCTCTATATAGATCCTTTTTGGGTGAAATCTACATGCCTATTTGACTCTGTAATAGGGTCCAAAGGGTCCAGTAAGAGTCTTCTTAACTTAAGGTGAGGGTGCACTTGGTGAACACAAGCAGTGGATTGCACAGTATTTTTAACAGCACAATGGTGGATTACTTCAGACAATCAGGACTGCTATATATAAAACATTATATTATATTGCATTTTTTTTTTTTTTTTCAAATTGTCACTGTATTGTAATTTGGACTTTTATGAGTTTTAAAGTGTCATTTGAAGCACAGCAATCTGTTGCTATTAAGTACCTATGATAGAGGGATTTGTTTTGTTCATGTCTGAAATTTACAACAACTTTTTAAAGGGCTTTACAGTTCTCACAATTTTCATTTCTATTTTTAATGTTCAATTACATAGCACGCCGGTTTTGTTAATAATACCATTGTTGTTTAAGTGTGGGATTGTGAAATGAAATGTTTTCATTTAATTATATGTCACTCTTTGCAAACGCATCCTTGTATTGCCCCTTCATATCTGTATTATTCTACTGTTATAAAGATTCTATATTGTGCCTGTCTTTTCTGTTACAATTTGTAATCCCTACTCTTTCATTTGTCTGTGCAGGGTCACAGTGGTGCAGGAAACACAGTGACGAGCCAGCGCACAAGTGTTCGTATGGAGGGCCTGTTTCCAGACACCGTGTATGTGGTTCAAGTTCGAGCTCGTACCGTGGCTGGATATGGGGCATACAGCGAGCCGCGGGAGTTTCCAACTTCAGCAGAAGATGGTGCGTGATCTTCCTTAGTAAATCAATCATCTGTTTAAAGCTTACTTTTTTCTTAATCCTAATTAACCTTACTAATATTGCTAAAAGAGGGCCACTTCTTTTTAATACCATTTGTACTGGTACCTCACTGCTTGTATCTTGTAGTTTTTCTTCCTAACCTAATCCACCATGGTTAATTTATGAAAACTGAAAGCTATAAAAGTGGAGGTTTTGCCCCCGTTAAGTCGTGTATTAAACACGCTTCAACGCTTTTGTCTTACACTGCTCTGTTCTTATATGTAGTTATCTCTCCTATTCACCTGCTTGGTTGAAACTTGCACTTGCCTTCTGATTTTTCTCTTCCATGTTCCTAGTCCTCACACAGCAGATCTGTTGCTTTAAGGCCTTCTTGGCATACAGTGGGGCACAATTATAACCTGGAGCAAAGGAAAGTGGTGGTTTTGCCTTGGCAATCAATGAAGCACAAACGTTTTCTCTTGTGTGGGTAAATTATTAGAAAATAGTTGGAATCCTATTCTGCATTTGCTTGAGTTTTATGGTTTTCCTTGGCTCCAGTTTTGATATATTGGCTCCAATGTTTCACCTTCCCCATTCCTCTGCTAATTGCTGTCTCCTCTCTTATCAGTCCACGCTGCCTGTGTCCCCTTTGCCTGCAGGATCCACCCCCTCTACCCCTATGATTCCTCATGTCCTTGTTTTTCCTGTGCCCACTGATCCCTCACTCCCTTCCTCCTTTTTTCCTTCCCTATTTCCCGCACAGGGGATCGGAGCAGTCTTCAGGAGCAAGTCCCGATGGTTGTTGGCTCTGTGACCGCTGGGCTGATTTTTATAATTGCAGTTGTCGTTATTGTAATTGTATGTTTCAGGTGAGTGGCGTGCTGGGGCAGAATAGTTGTTGGGGATGGATAGGATTGTTTGTAAAAGAAGCTCCATGTGGAGGATTTTATATTTGTAATCTGTATTGCTGAGATTGGACACGATTGAACTTTTTTTTTCTTATTCTTTCTACAGCAGGAAGCATAGGAATGACCCAGAATCTGAATATACAGAAAAACTGCAACAATACAGTGAGTGTGGTTTATTGAACGAATAATGAATTGATGTCCATTTAGCTGTACCTCTTGCTCTGTTTCTTTTTATGTTTCAGGCATGTTCTACTTTTGTTGATTCATTTTTTTTTCTCTCTCTGTTGGTAGCTTATTACTGTATTAGATGTTCTGTTGAATGCCTTTCATAATTCTGTCGTTTTACACGTTCTCCCTGCTTATTCTTCTGTTTGATGCTCTTATGGTTATAAAATACAGTGACCTTTTTCTGGTAGTTAAAGCTGCCTTGCTCTACTTGTTCTGGGTGGCTGCACATTATGCTGCTTCTCACTCTGCATTTGCTTAGCAATTTGTAATTAATGTCCCGTGGTGTTCACAACTAATTGGCACTTGTAAACACTATTTCTTTATTTGTATTTCTCAGAGCTAAGAAATTTGAGTCTACCCTTGGATTCTCTTTATGTTTTTAGCTTTTCTAATATTTCAACTTTTTTATCATCAATTACTGTATTTATTATGTCAGTTAAAAAAATGGCAAACCATCTACAAACAACAGATTGCTCTGCCTTTTCAAAGGGAACCTGTCAGGATAGAAATGTATGCGCTACATTGATGACTGTTGATGGAGCCTTCAGGTTTGGCATCCTTGTCCTTCTTACACAAATTGATGTATTGCTGACTTGGAAAAGGATTTGATTGAGGTGTACCAACACTGAATCAATGCTTGACCTCCAGTATTTATATCAGTATTTGCTGATGCTTGTTCTGGTATGTTGTAGTTAATTCAGTGCTGGCTGACTTGCGCGCTCTGGTCTGGTGCCGGATAACTGTGCGCTGTGTTCAAGGAAGATAGGGGTAGCCCCTGGAAGTCACACATCAAAGGCTGAATGAACGCTGTGTTCAAGGTAGAAAGGGGTAGCCCCTGGAAGTCGCACATCTAAGGTGTCGTAGAGAGGTGAATGGAGCGGCAACCTCAGCCTGGACTCCAACCGGGCCACACTTCCAACATGTTTCACTCTGCTCCCTGGAGCTTAGTCATTGGGATAGGGAACTCATGCGTACGGGGAGTATTTAAGCATCATTGGCAGTCACTTGTTAAATGTAAAGAGGTAGCAGGTGTGTGTGGTTCATATGATAGGTATTGGTGTGAAATAAATAAGTCTATCTGTGCAATTAAACCAGATGCTACTCTTCGTGATACATGCTGTTATGGTGCTAAAGGATAAAATGTGTGAACATTAATACTCCCAACAGAACTAGTGAGCTAAAAAAACAAAAAAAATATTAGTGTGCATGTCAATAAAAATTAATTGTTCATTTATTTTTGGGGGGTTAAATATATGCATGATTAAAACTGTGTTTTCAAAAAGATTAAAGGTTTTTTTTTTCACACCAATACCTATCATATGAATCCCACACACCTGCTACCTCTTTACACTTAACAAGTGACTGCCAATGATGCTTAAATACTGCCCATACACATGAGTTCCCTATCCCCATGACTAAGCTCCAGGGGGCGGAGTGAAAAGCATTGTGGGTGTGGCCTGGTTGGAGTCCAGGCTGTGGTTGCCACTCCATTCACCTCTCTACGACATCTTAGATGTGCAACTTCCAGGGGCTACCCCTTTCTTCTTTAAACCATTATAGGAGCCAGGACGGGCTCCATCCCGTCAGCACACTAACAGCAGTTGCAGATGCACCATTCACATATCCCCTCTTTACCGAGCTTGAGCTGCACACACCTCATGGTCTGGTGCTGGCTGACTGCGTGCTGTGGTCTGGTGCTGGCTGACTGCGTGCTGTGGTCTGGTGCTGGCTGACTGCGCGCTGTGGTCTGGTGCTGGCTTGACAGCACCACCATTGATTGAGAAAAGTGTTTTATTCCATAAAAACACGGAATATTACAACATCTCCACAGAAACATACATGACAGGATACTGATGGATTGACGTGTTTCACGGAAACAGTCCGCTTAGTTATAAGGTTATGACTAAGCGGACTCTGTTTCCGCGAAACGCGTCAATCCATCAGTATCCTGTCATGTATGTTTCTGTGGACATGTTGTAATAGTCCGTGTTTTTATGGAATAAAACACTTTTCTCAATCAATGGTGGTGCTGTCAACCCTACTTCAATAGATGTTTCTACTGATCGGCACACAGACTGGACGAGCACACAGTTGCTTGGGATTCACACATTCACCTGGAGTGGCTTCCCCTTCCCTTTCTTGATCACGTCTGGTGCTGGCTGACTGCGCGCTGTGGTCTGGTGCTGGCTGACTGAGCGCTGTGGTCTGGTGCTGGCTGACTGAGCGCTGTGGTCTGGTGCTGGCTGACTGAGCGCTGTGGTCTGGTGCTGGCTGACTGAGCGCTGTGGTCTGGTGCTGGCTGACTGCGCGCTGTGGTCTGGTGCTGGCTGGCTGCGCGCTGTGGTCTGGTGCTGGCTGGCTGCGCGCTGTGGTCTGGTGCTGGCTGGCTGCGCGCTGTGGTCTGGTGCTGGCTGGCTGCGCGCTGTGGTCTGGTGCTGGCTGGCTGCCTGTGCGGTCTGGCCAGTGACACACGAAGTAGTAAAACAAGGAATAAAGATGGTGGTACAAAACTTGAAACCTTTAAAAATAAGACTTTTTCATATTGGCAATACTTTTTGTTGGCTAACCTGAATACATTTTGTAATGCAAGCTTTCGATAATACCTACCTACCTACCTAAGCTGTGGTGTCCTATATCCCTTTCATGACTGTCCATGTCTGGTGAAGAGAATTAGAATCGCTTATATTTTCACTGTCTTGCTACGGTCTAGGATTTGATGGACCTCTGCAGAGAGACCAATGCTTTTGCATGAAGACCAGAGGGTCCTTCTAAGCATTGTGCTGGCAGGTGGCAGTCTTTTATACTTGGGCTGTAGCTGCTTAGTAATATAGAAACTTTGAACCCTCGTTCACATTGCAGCGGCAATTGCTGGAAATGGAGCTGTCCTAATCATTGCAGCGCCGCACCGATTTCCAAAAGTAGTCTCTGTACTACTTTTGGCGATTTCCATTGGCATCTGTGCAGCAACCCATACAGATGTCTCTGAAATCAGGATTCACATGCGGGAATGAAATGGTGTGAGTTCAGCTGAACCAGGGCTTGAACCAGTGGTAAAAATATCCAGTTGAGCCCTATTGTTACTCCCTCTTAGGCTGCAAAGACAGCTGAAGCGGAATGTACACGTGCTGTGGCTACAATTCTTTGCATCATAGTGCGGCAAAAATTATCCTCCCTGAGACCCAATCAACAGCCATTTTTTGTTTTTTCTAGGGGCTAGAACAAACATCAGGGAGTGTCTCCCCACTACTTGTCAAATGCCCTCTGAAAATCAATCACTGGATTGCTTTTCAGAGGGAACTGCTAGTGTGAATGAGCCTATGTCTTTGCACACCTTTTTATTTTGATGCAGCAGGAATGTATCCAGCTGAAAGTTGAAGTCCGCTTTAAGTTGAAATGAAGGTTTGCCCAAGGATCTTAACATTTTAAGTCTGGCAATGTAGCTTTCAGTTGTTGTATATGACTTGTTGGTGGTCCTTGAACTGGTTGTTGGGTTTGTGTTTATTAGTTACAAATGACAGCCCTGTTCTCATTACACTGATTAGTGGTTTTGAATGACAATAGCTTTGTGCAGCACACTTTGGTGTATAGTTAACCCCACTGCTCCTCCAGTAATTTGCCTATTTGTAATGGCATGGTTTCTTACACAGTGCAGCCCATAAATACCATTACTCCCCCTTCCCATTAAATGCTGGATGGCTCCCCTTGCTCTTGGTGACACACCCTTTGTGTTGTGCGTGGCCTGCTGTTTGAGGGGGTGTAAATTATGCCAACTCTCTTGTCTTGATTAATGGGTACAAATTGTGTGCCTCATCTCCTGGTCATAAAAGACGTTTTATTGAAGTGCTTGGTGAGGGTGTATGTATAGGTCAGAGTTTTCTTCTCCAAATGCTGTCTAGGCTATTTTTAGTAACCGTCTGCCAAACCATTGCCATTTTTGTGGCTTTTGATAGTTTATGCTTCCCCATTTATAAGCCTCATTGTTTATTACATTATTGATTTACACCACACTATCACATTTAAGTAGTGATATTAATAGACTTACAAGCCTATGCATACTACATTAGTGTACATACACACATAGCAGTAGTAATATATTAAATATGTTGTTACTTGCTGTTTATTCCATGGGTCCAACAGTGTATTCTTTGTTTTAATATACCTATAGACTGCTATTAATTTAGGTCTGTGATTTATAAGAGTTATGGACAATGTCGCAAGACCTTCCTTTTTAAATGAAAGCCTTGCAGCAGTACAGGAAAATAAGCGTGGTTTCCCACTTTCCTTTGTTGTGACCCATGTAACTTTAGTGCAATCTGACTTCTTCCTGAAAGAGTCAATTTCTGTCTGTCTAAGCTGGTCCCTGCTCCTAACCGAATTTTAACTTGGGGCTTACAAATATAATTTAAAAACGTCCAGAAATTACCAGGGAAAAAGAGCAACTGGAAAAGGCCAAATTATTATTATACAGGATTTACATAGCAACAGTTTGTGCAGTGCTTTACAATAAGAGGGCAGACCGTGCAGATACAATACAGCAGGAATCGGAGGGCCCTGCTCTTTGGAGCTTACAATCTAGAAGTTAGATCGTTTCTTTTATGGGAAATTAGCATTACTGCTTTACTAATTTAAGACTGATCAGTTATTGTAACATTATTTCCTATTTCAATAAGTACCCATATTACATATCCATGCTTGCATATTTCGTTCCATATTGATAGGTAAAGTTTGTCTTCATTACCACATTTTTACCATACGATTTCAGTTATTTGTAACTTTTCCAATCCAGTTTGCTGTTAATTTACTGGCCTTGCATTCACAGCTTTATAATTGTCTGCAAAAATGTTTATCACCTCAGGCAATTTAAGTCTTTCTGGATTTGATTTCTCAAATGAGAAGGCTATGGTTTCCATTTTCTATTTTCCAGACGTTTTTGGGGGGGGTTACTGATACCCATAGACTTCTTAATGGTGGTCCCCTCCTCAAAAAAAAAAAAAAAAAAAAAAAAAAGAAGAATGAAAGAAAAACCTCTGGAAAGTAGAAAATGGATACCGTAGCCTTCTTAATCTTTAATGTATATGGTCAGCTTTAGTAGTGCATAGAGCTTCAGTTTAGTCATCGGTTTAAAGTGATCAGGAAAGCAGGAGATTCGTTCTGATTGGTTAATATGGGTGACTGCTGAACTGCAGGGTATACTAATGGTTCCAGGTGATGAACACTTCCCACTCACTATTTGGATAATGGAGATCAGGCCATCTCACACTTTAGAGTGTCCATCGTGCAGTTAATAACCACTTTGAAATGATGTCCCAGTATGGCTATTAAAAAAATTTTAGGTTTCATTGGCACCGTTCAGTAAAGTACGTGATGCTTCTTGTTCTCACAGTGGTTCCTGGCATGAAGCTGTACATTGATCCATTCACTTATGAGGATCCTAATGAAGCTGTGCGAGATTTTGCTAAAGAAATTGACATTTCGTGTGTGAAGATTGAAGAAGTGATTGGTGCAGGTTTGTCTCATAAACACTTTGACTGTCTTTCCATTAAAGTCAGATGCTTCTCGTCTTTCACTTAATGATACAGTAGGGGATTGAGAAGTGCATAGTGCAGACATAAGGTTATCGTGAATATATTAAATGGAACGTGATCTGTTAACCAAGCAGAAAAGAATGGGCAGATTGATTTCTTATCTCCTCTCCTCTAGGTGAGTTTGGGGAGGTTTGCCGTGGACGACTTAAACAGGCAGGACGCAGAGAGCAGCTGGTGGCAATCAAGACTCTAAAAGCAGGCTATACAGAACAGCAAAGACGTGACTTTCTGGGGGAAGCGAGCATTATGGGGCAGTTTGATCATCCAAACATCATACGGCTAGAGGGAGTTGTGACCAGGAGTCGTCCGGTGATGATCTTAACAGAGTTTATGGAGAATGGAGCCCTTGACTCCTTCCTAAGGGTAAGTTCCAGTAAAAGGTAGTTAGTCTAAAATGCGGATAGGTAGGTGGGAGTCAATAAGTTGTGTGGGATTTAATATAGATCGTTGTGTAGTTTGTGAAGGCAGCTTTGATATTTGAAGGTTCTGAGTTTTTTTTAGGAGTACGTTTGAACAAGGAACATGTTTGTTTTGCTATTAGCACCATTGTCTTTTAAGAAAGATAGAACATGTATTTTTTTAAAAAACAAAGCACACAGTAAAGAGGTCTAAGTCCTGCCCAGTCATTCTGGAATTTTCTAGTTAAAAACAGTGATCTGAGTTTAACTCTATATATTAAACTCCGCTCACGTTTTTATTGGGTGATTGGAGGTTTAACCTGTAGACTTGTGTAAAAGTTTTCACAATAGTAAATAGTTTTAGATGCTTAGTCATCAGAAAAAACATCTGATTTGTGAACTAAAAACATACGAACACCGCTTTGATTAATGCAATCCACACTGTTGTGTGTTTTGGAGCCAGTCCTAAAAAATCTATTATAAAAACTGTATTTAGCTAATGCTTTTCCTTGAAGGGTCAGTCCTTTTATAGTTCAGTTTTTGAAAACTAAATAACCTAATAATTTATTGTGATGGTGAGATGTGTGTTGTTAGTTACCAGGTATGCAAAGGCCGAGTGAAAGCACTTGCTTATAGGGTCATCTTGCCATTAGATTTTTTTTTTATTCATTTTTTATTACGGAGAATGCCTCAGGAAGAGTGGGAACATCTATTTTATGAGACAAAGTAGGGAGGATTGTGACTGGGAGTCCCCAAGGTAAATTAAAACCCAGATGCAGCCTCAACCTAGGCTCCACAGAAAGTGTTCGTTTTGGGTGAACCCCTTTTTAAAGTAAGCCTAAACCTAGTAAATCTAGACACAATACAGGGGACCCCTTTGCTCATTTCTGAAAATTCTATTTATTGTTTTTCCTGGCTTTCATTCTTAAGCTGGGTACACACATAAATTTTTTTTTTTTTTTCATTCAACCGGCGAGTTGAGCAAAAAAAAAAAAAAAAACCTGACAGATCCCCACATCAATACAAGCGACGTTGATGCAAGGTTCTTTCCTGCTGAGACATTGTATTCTGAGAGGGAGACTGTCTTGACTGTTTAAAATCATGCTTTAGAGACCATAAAAATGTACATTGTTTTTGCTGGTCACTTTAAAGTGCAGTTCTTTCGAAAATATGTATTTGTCGCATGTGATTTTTCTCTTAATTCAGACTTTCAGGTAGTAACTGAACTTTTCCTTTGATAAACCTTACTTTCAGATTTGTTACACGTGTGTCTGCTTTGTGAATCTGTAACCTCTATTGTCTCTGCATAATGGTGCTTTGTTTCTTTTCTTCTGAATGCTAAAAAAAACTTTGAAGTCAGAACTCTTGCTAAAGGTTTATGCATTGTGCTTTATCAATCTTCAATGTAAGTTGGTTTACTCAGGAGTGTTTAAGCCTTGTAAATCTATCTCTTTCATCAGATGAATGATGGGCAGTTTACAGTTATCCAGCTAGTGGGCATACTGCGTGGCATTGCATCAGGAATGAAGTATCTATCTGAGATGAACTATGTTCACCGTGATCTTGCTGCCCGTAATATCCTGGTGAACAGCAATCTCGTCTGCAAAGTGTCTGACTTTGGTCTGTCCAGGTTCTTGGAGAATAGCCGATCTGACCCCACGTATACCAGCTCTCTGGTAAGAGGATTGTTAATTTGAATGTATCCTGTTATTGTATATATTTTTAGTCTAGTAAAAATGAAATATTGCATTTGAAGATTGCACATTTACATTTACATTCATTATTTTAAACTCTAGGTATATTTTAAATATTTACCAAGCTAATCCTAACTGCCTTGTTGCTAAAAGCCTGTTTGCAGAGCTCAATAGCTAATGATCAAATTTACATGATCGTTTGAATATGTTGGAAGGAGTGACAACGTTTTTCTTGTTCATGTAGGGTCAGTGAAATATCTGCTGTGCTCTCTCTTTAGAAAAACACTGTGAATCCTGGGTTTTGGAAGTTCCCTGTACTAACCACTTAAAGACTGGAAGGATTTACCCCCTTAATGACCAGGCCATTTTTTGCGATCTGGCACTGCGTCGCTTTAACTGACAATTGCGCGGTCATGGAACAATGTACTCAAACAAAATTGACATCCCTTTTTCCCACAAATGGAGCTTTTCTTTGGTGGTGTTTGACCTCTGCGGTTTTTATTTTTTGCGCTATAAAAAAGAGCTACAATTTTGAAAAGAAAACAATATTTTTTTTTTTTTTTGCTGCAATAAATATTCTAAAAAAATATATTAAAAAAACTAACTTCTTCCACAGTTTCGGCCAATATGTATTCTTCTACATATTTTTGGTAAAGCCTGGAAATCATCTGGATGTGCCGCTTCTTTCTTCTATTAGGGTATATTGATTGGTTTGCGCAAAAGTTATAGCATCTACAAAATCGGGGATAGATTTATGGAATTTTTTATTTATTTATTTTTTTCTAGTAATAGCAGTGATCTGCAATTTTTAGTGGGACTGCAACATTGCAGTGGACAGATCGGACACTTTTGGGACCAGTGACATTTACTGTATAAATGACACTGGCAGGGAAGGGGTTAACACTAGTGGTGATCAAGGGGATGAATATGTTCCCTGGGAGGTGTTCCTAACTGTAGGTTTTTTTATAACAAAAGAAAA
>BLSH010106108.1:1841846-1872198 GCA_018402905.1 Glandirana rugosa
GACCGACACCCCCGTGAGCTATCCTCCCTCCCCGGTCCTCGTGTCTTCTCCCTGGACTCTTCTCCTCCTAGGCCCAACTAGACACGTTTTGGTTGACGTGTCTCCCCCACTCATATTGTACAAACAATATATATATATATATATATATATATATTTTTTTTTTCTTCTGAAATGTTAGTGAAATTATATTACTTATACTTAAAGTCGGTAATAGTCGTGGAAAACTTCACCACAATTTTTAGGACAAACAACGTAAAAACCACGTATAAACCAGTCGTGGAGGGCTAACTTTACGTAACTTTTACGTCGTTCTTGTGTAGTTTTTACGTGGTCACAACACAAAGAGTACGTAAAAACTCATTGTACTGGATACTTTTTGTGTTGTATTCGTACCATTTTAGTGTCGTTTTTAGTGACCGCAAAAGCCGTCGGTAGTAGCCGTGGAAAAAAACGAAAACCGTGTTGGGATCTTTTGGAAAAGTCGTCGGACTTTAAAGCTACGTAGTGATTCGTTGTAGTTATTTATGTCTTTCGATATATATATATATATATATATAAATAACAAACATGTTATACTCACCCCCTCTGTGCAGTTGGTTTTGCACAGATCAGCCCGGATCCTCCTCTTCTCAGGTCCCTCTTCTGTGCTCCTGGCCCCTCCCTCCTATCGAGTGCCCCCACAGCCAGCAGCTTGCTATAGGGGGCACCCGAGCCGAGTCACAGCTCCGTGTGTCCATTCAGACACGGAGCCCCGCCCCCTCTCTCCCCTGATTGGCTAACTGACTTTGACAGCCGCGGGAGCCAATGGCTATGCTGGAGAGAGATGGGGCTCAGGTAAGTATTAGGAGGTGCTGGGGAGACTGCTACACACAGGTTTTTTTATCTTAACGCATAGAATGCATTAAGATAAAAAAACCTTCTGCCTTTACAACTCCTTTAATTAAAAAGTAGAATATAATATACAGTAAATATATATATATATATATATATATATATATATATCCGCCAATTTCGGTTTTGGTCAAGTGCATCCTGAATTATCTGTTTCGGCACCAGAATTTTCATTTCGGTGCACCACTAATGTTTGTTTATATTTCATCCTTGCTCATTATACTTAAAGAGGAAGTAAACCCAGATTAGGTTTACTTCCTCAATAGTCCCCTGTAAATTAGAAGCATAATTGGCTACTATGCATCGCATAGTAACCCATTATGTACCACGTACCTGCGGCGTCCAGCAATGTCCCCGCTCCAGGCTGCGTCCATCTTCTGCCCCTCTTCCTTCCGGGGCCGCGATCTCCGGCGCTGTGACTGGCGGGAGCCGCCAGGCACGGTCGCAGTGGAGTAACCGCACGGAGGCCGTTTCTTCACTGCGCATGTGCCGACACGACGTCGGCACAGCACGTACACTGCATATCTCCTGAACCGTACAGGTTTAGGAGATATGCAAGGCACCTGCAGGTAATCCTTATCATAGGCTTACCTGTAGGTTAAAGTGGTTGTCACGAGTTAACCACTTTAACACATATTTGACAACACATATTTGACAACACCGTTTAACACCATGCCATTTGCTGTGTGTTTTTTTTTTTTTTCTTTTTTCCTAACCGTTTTATTTTGTTCTATTTATTTATTCCAGTGTGTCCCAGCAGCTTTTAGACCGTACTGTGCCAGACTATACAACGTTTCCTACTGTGGGTGACTGGTTGGAGGCAATCAAGATGGGCCAGTATCAAGAGAACTTTCTGAGTGCTGGATTCACCTCTTTTCACCTAGTGGCTCAAATGACAGCTGAGTAAGTAGATGGGATCTCAGACATTTTGGAATAGCAGAAAATATAAAATTTTTGTTTTGTTCCAAAGTTTTTCAAAAGATTTTTACATTAATTTCATTTTAATTTCAGAGACTTGCTCCGAATCGGGGTGACACTGGCTGGCCATCAAAAGAAGCTTCTCCATAGTGTCCAAGACATGAGGCTGCAAATGAGCCAAACTCTTCCAGTCCAGGTGTGAAGTTACAACACCGTGGGACCAAATTCTTCATATTGAAGAAACAATATGGACTAGATAGAGCTCTACGGCAGCTCAAGGGTGCACAAGAGTAATCCTGGATCATGGTGGGGTTTTGAGTGGAGTCACAGTTCCTTTTGCACAAAAGAACTCTCAGCCCTCTGCTTGCTGGATACTTGCACTTCATTTTGATCTACTGCTATGAGCAGGAAAGATTTTCGATACGCCTCTGCGTCTCCACCATAGGCGCACCAGTGTGAATGGATTTCTGTGTGAATGATAATGTGTGTATAAAAATTAGTAGTGTAAATGAAAAGATTATGGAGTGTATGTGATTATAAGTAAAGTTAAGTAGAGGGATCCATTGAGAGTACAAGAAAGGCAATATATTTTAAGTGTCTTCCACCTAGTACAAAAACCTCTAGGCCAATAATAAAGGTGCAGGGTTGCAGAGCTATTTGTTTTATTCTCTATGTATCACCAGAATACATTCATAATTCCCAATTGTCCCATTCTTTTTAGTTTATATCTGCATGCAGAGTATTCAGTGCCCTCTCTCCTCTTACAAAAGCCTAGCTGTAGGAAGCCCTTTCTATGTGGGTCTATGGATGTTGGGCATAAGCCCACTGAAGTTAGACATAGACCCATTGAAGTTAGACATAGGCCCATTGAAGTTGGACATAGGCCCATTGAAGTTGGACATAGGCCCATTGAAGTTGGACATAGGCCCATTGAAGTTGGACATAGGCCCATGTAAGTTGGGCATAGGCCCATGTAAGTTGGGCATAGGCCCATTGTTATTGATCTATTCCAATTAGAAGTAGGCATTGCTCTGCAACAAGGTATTCTTAAAGGGCCAGAAGCATTTCTTATAAGAAATGAGGTGGAAACATACAGCGTATATACATAGGCACAATGTTGGCGATCTATTCCACTTAGAAATATGACTTCCAGCAACAAGGTGTTCTTTAAAGGGCCAGAAGCATTTCTTATAAGAAATGAGGTGGAAACATACAGCGTATATACATAGGCACAATGTTAGCGATCTATTCCAATTAGAAATATGACTTCCAGCAACAAGGTGTTCTTTAAAGGGCCAGAAGCGTTTCTTATAAATAATGAGGTGGAGACACACAGATTAGTCACTTCTGCTTTCATCCTTTTTTTTTTTTTTTTTTTTTTTTAATTCTGTTTCAAAATTCCGCTACCCATTTTCTTTGTTTTCTCATCTCAGATGGTATCTCCCCTTAATCAAAATCCTCTGAGTCCTCCCCATCCTATATTTAACTGCTGCTTCTGTTTATCCATTCTCCTGCTTCTGTTTTCCCTTGTTACCTCTTCCCCCCTGCAACCATTTTATGCTCTTTATTTTGTGAGTTTACTCACTTTCAGTGATAAGGGGGTGCGTTTAGAGTGGAAATTTCATCATAACTTTACATTTTATAATTTTTTTTTAAGAAATACCTTTTTTCAATTAAATTATTTAAGGAAAACTTTGGTTTGTTTTTTTGTCTTTTATATTGTGTCATCCCATAAAGGTTTTCAGCTTTTTATTATTGCCTAATCACTGTTTGATCGCACATATTGGCTTACCTGTAATATTTAAAGCAGAATTGCTGCAAATAAGAAGGGTAAGGAAGGCAAACAAGAGATGTAATCCTTCTAATAGTAAAAGTTTTAGTTTATCTTGGCAATGCCATTGTAAAGGCCCACTTTTGTCCTGTGTGTATCCATGCTGTTTGCATATTGCCAGTCAGTCCTTGGAGCTTATGAAAGATCTAGATTGTGATTGGGTGAACTGTTTATCATCACTATACCTCCACCACAACCTATGTGTAACAGGATGTATTCCATGGGGGCCGCACATCAAAGCAAACCCGCTGTAGTAAAGTGTGTGGCAGTCTCAGCGCGGTACTGAGACTGTGTGTGTGGCCTAGCGGGAGCCCGGGCTTAGACTGCCACGCACTTTACTACAGCGGGTTGCCACAGTCGGAGTGGCACACACAATCCTACATTTAGTCCACCACAACCTAACTGTATTCTATTTTAGAATATGCAAAAAAAAATACTGCTTATCCTATCTCATGCAGCTTGGTGAGAAAAATAAGATTGCTGGTGACCCCTTGGGTTGAATTTGCCCCTGAATGGCCAACAGCTAAGGAGAGAATTTGCCCCTGAATGGCCAACAGTTAAGGAGAGGAGAGCTTAACATATCCATATATGGATTTCAGCTGTTGAGTGTACAAGCCTGTACAGTGAGACTATCAAAGGTGTATGACTAAGACTGGGAGACTTGACAAACACTTCACACTGTCATGTTTGTACAAAGGGCAGTGAGAAAATGAATAGAATGGTGAATCCGTATATTATGCAAGAGATCTGGAGGCTTTACTTTCAGCAGCAGTTTCTGAGTTAGGAATAAATGATTCACTGTATTATTTTAACCCTGCCATCCTAACCTGTTTGAAAAGTTTCATGTATTAGATTAAGAACTACAGATTGCATTGTTAAAGAACAAACACTACAGACAACAAGCAGAATTGATGAACTGCAAGTGTTATCAAAGAACCATTAAAATTGCTCTGAAGCCAGAAAAGCTGGCCATAGACAGCTAGAATAGTGACCGATTTTCAGCAGGAAATTTGAGCCCTGGATGGCCTTGTCAGCAGTACCCGGCTTGACAAAAAGTCGACTGAGCTGGGTGGAAAATTATCATCCAGACAACGCTGCAGTCACTATTTGGGTATTCAGGCAGCCGCATGTGCCGCCTGAATACATAATAACCACTTCAGCTCTGGAAGGATTTACCCCCTTCCTGACCAGAGAACTTCTTGCGATACGGCACTGCACCATTTTATCTGAAAACTGCGCAGTCGTGCGACTTTGTACCCAAACAAAATTGACATCCTTTTTTTCCCACAAATAGAGCTTCCTTTTGGTGGTATTTGTTCACCTCTGTGGTCTTTACTTTTTGTGCTATAAACAGAGTGACAATTTTGGGAAAAAAAACAATTTTTTTTACGTTTTGCTATAATAAATATCCAAAACAAAATTATAAAAAAACGAATTTATTTATCAGTTTAGGCCGCTATATATTCTTCTGCATATTTTTCGTAATAAAAAAAAATGCAATAGGCGTATATTGATTGGATTGCACAAAAGTTATCGCGTCTACAAACTATGGGAATAGATTTATGGCATTTTTATTTATTTATTTATGTTTTTCACTAGTAATGTCAGCGTTCTGCGATCTTGACAGTTTAAGGGTGCCAGCCTGAAAGGGCTGTCAGGTGGGAATTGGTTCCTTCGGTGGAACTTGCACACATCTGTATTCTAGTGTTAAATACCTTCTACTGATCTCTACATTTTTATAGGTATTTTTAATATCAACCTAGTCACACAATGGGAGATAATATACCCCCATTTGCATTTGGCTTGATGTTCGCATGACTCAACTTATAGAGATATCCATCTGAGATGTTCAGGCACTGTACTCTGTACATTAGCCATGTAAATTCTAGTGATGGGCATCCAAACTTGTTAATGCGCTTTCTTTAGACCCCTTTCACACTGAGGGGCTTTACAGGCGTTTTTTAGCTAAAAATAGTGCTTGTAAAGTGCCTCTTAATTAAAGTCAGTGTGTCCTTTCACACTGGGGTGGCGCGCTTGCAGGAGAGGATACAATCTCCTGCAAGCAGCATTTTTGGGGCAGTGCAGGAGCAATGTATACACCACTCCTCCACCGTCCCTGCCCATTGAAATGTATTGGCTTCGCTTCCGAAGCGGCTGTACACGGCTCTGGAAGCACCGATTTTAACCCCTTTTTAGGAGTTAAATGTGCCCCGCTGCCACCCGAATAGCGGCGATTTACCACTGACATTCAGGCGGCGCCAGTGTGAAAGAGCTCTTTCTGAAATTTTCTGTCTTGCCTAGAGTCATTTTTTAAGATTTTCTGCAGGCAAATTAGTCCACACTTTGCTGGTGAAGTTGTTTTAAGATTTAATGTGTGCTTAAAGGATGTGCACTTTTTACATAACTCCTGAAATAGTTCATTATTATTGAATATGATGGTGTATTTTTAAGCAGAAGAATCTAGTCTAAAAACCCCAGCCTGAATGTGTCTTGTATATTTACATGCTACATCTGCTAAAGCTTTTGCTCACTCTTGCCCCTGGTGCCTCACCCTGGTTCTCAATTGAGATAGTGGGAGGCAGTCTCTGCATTGGGATGGGCATTAGAGTGTAGGTTGGTCATAGACGGAGCGATTTTCCCCCATCAACAGTCAGTCAGCAGGAGCCATCGTGTTCTCCCAGCGGGGGGACGGGGGTCCTTGAGAACATGGTGATTTGTGCTAGCAACTAGAAGAGCTGCTAGCAGTAATCGCATGTGAAATCCCACAGACTGGTTGTACCCAAGTTGATCATTCCATCACCTTTGGTACATTCAGCCTGTCCATAGATGGTTCTGATCTTGGCCGGTTCCTGCTAAACCGGCTGAGATTCCAATTGTTTATGGCCGGCTTAAGTAGAGGTTAAAAGTAACCGCTTATTTAGCCCAAGTTCATGAATGAATTGCAGGATGCATGCAGGCTGGTCAGTTTTTAACTAAGTAGAATTCTAGTTTAAGGCCGGCCATAGATGGAGCGATTTTCTTTCCTGCAACTGTGGGTTGCAGGAAAGAAAATCGCTCGATTCCTCCATCAACACAGTGAGTGTTGATGGGGGATTCCCTCCCGTGTAGCCATTATGGGGGAGGCCGTCCCCGCTAGGAGAACACAGTGAATATCAATAGAGGCTATAAGAGCCCCTAACAATTCAGCTTGCCCATACAAGGTTTGAATCTTGGCCAGTTCTTGCTGAACCGGCCAAGATTCCAACCGTCTATAGCCGGAATAAGGCTTATGGCCCGTACACACAATGCAACAGTCGTACAACACCGGTCATACAACAGCTTGTATGATAATCTGACCATTAGTATGCGCGATTACAACAGAAGTTGGCTGAGCAAACTAGAAAACTTTTGTTGGCCAACAAGCGGTTGTATGACTGTTGAATCGTGTGTACAGAAGTTGGCCCAACTAAAGATGTACGTGCAAAACACTCATGCTCAGAAGTCAGGAACGCCCGGAAGTGTTCGGTCGTGTAAACCTACATTCCTAATTCACAAATCACATTCACCTGAACTTCCTCTTTATATGCTCGTAACACGTCACTACGTTCGGCTTTGTTGTACAACTACTTGACTCATGTCAGTACGCAGACACAACCGCCAACAGCCGATTTTGGACAAAAGTTGAACGTGCGGTTATAAGACCATTGCACAGTGTGTACGAGTCATTAGCTGTGATTAATTACTGCTTCAGCCTTTCTAAACTGATCTGATGGTGCTTTGGAGCATTGCATTGCCTGTCTATGCTGGATATGTATAGGTAAAGTAAATCTAAAATATGAATATGGGCGAATCAGAAGGATGAACCACAACTATTTTATATTAATTGCTCATTTTGGCACATTTCTACTGTGCTCATATCATCTTGTTAGTCTTGTCACAGACAAAGATGCACTGCACTACAGTCCCAGAGAATGAGGAATGCAGCAAAAGCATTGTAGTCTATAGAAATCAGTTGATCACAGATGACAGAATGGAAATGTTCAAGGAATTGATTATATGCAGCCTGTTAATTCTGACTTGATCTCTTTATTAGAAGACTTCAGCAATATGCAGTATATACCATGTAGAAATGTCAATTAAATGTTCTGCATTTGCCAAGGTAATTGCATCCTCCCTGCTCAGTTTTGACATTATACTCCCACTCACTCTCCAATATATAATCGCTCATTAAAAATTGTGTGTTAGGCTTGTCACAACACTTTTATCTATCCCAGTGTTTGATAGTAATCTATGCACTGACATGTTAAGCTGTTTATTCCTGCTCTACCAAGCTTAGAATCCTCTGTTCCGGTTCAGACACTTCACGGGCCAAGGTCACGCTGACCTCACACAGAGATTCAGTGCAGAACTCCAACAAGTGTCACACAGCTACGGCATCTTTATTTGTTGTTTCTACAGTAGCCACTTGTAATTACTGAACCAAATCCTCTTTTTGATGTTTCTTCGAATTCCAATCCTTTTGATATGTTACTCTAAAAAATACTGCTGAGTCTGATTCCAGCAGTGTGTAGAGACAGACTTGTTTGCTTGACTTCAACCTGGCAGGACACTTATGTTCTTCTCTGATGTAGGACATTTAGAATGTTCTGTGGTGTAGAACACATCCTTCTTTAATTTACTGCCTTAGTGTCCTATTTTTGTGCCCCACTGTTCAGTAGGTCAAGGAACCCTTCACCGGCAATAGTGATAGTGACGGCAGGATATGTGACTAGTGTAGCGTAGTTCTGCACATTTTTGTCACAGCAGTAATGCTATGTTCTTGAGTATTCATAGAATGAATAGAGGCGCTGTTAATTGTAGCCACATTATTCTGCATCAATAGACTAGATTGGCCACCCTCTGCCTAATCTTCATGTTCCATAGTTTATAGTTTAGTGAAATGTTGCAACATCCTAAAATATCATAATTTGGTAAAATGTTGTTTTCTTCTCCCTGACCAGATAAAGTCGCGTTTCATATGTGATCAGTCAGATCAACATAAATTGCCTACAGCTAAAGTGTGGGAGGTTTCCCCAACTAACCATTAAAACTATATCAGCCCAATCTTCACTTTACACCTATAGGGAAATGTTCATGATCCGACTAGTCAAATCTGCTTGTGTGTCCTGTCTTTGAAGCAGCAAGTATCAATAGTTCAACTGTCATTTTACTTTTGCTTTCTTTTGTGACTTTACTAGTATTGGGTGTTTTAAAATATCATTGGTCCGAACAATGTAAGATGACTGCTGTCTGATAGTGAGGCTGGGTTCTCACTAGTGCAGATTGGTATTCTGGCCTGATTCGTCCATGAAACAGAGAACAGGGATGCATCAGACCCCTGCTGTGAGCCGTATCTAATTTAGGTGTGAATCTAGCCCAGCCTTTCTCAACCTTTTCAACACTGAGGAACCCTTGAAATAATTCTCCGGTCTCAGGGAACCCCTGCTAAAAATTAAAAATCTACATCTCATGATACATTAGTGTGATGGCCAATGGGAAGAATGCTTACACTTGTGGTCATTGGGAAGAATTACCCCTTTACAGATTGCTAAAAAGACCAATGATATCATTGGGAATTTATCTGAGAGGTAAAAAATGCTCATTGCTCGAGGAACCCCTAGCAACCTCTGGAGGAACCCTGGTTGAGAAACCCTGATCTAGCCTAACGGATTGCAATGCTCTTTGTCAAGCATATGCATAAAATCACTTTTAGACTCCTTTCACACCGGAGCCGCCCGAGCGTTAGCGGTAAAACACCGCTAATTTGCGGTGTTTTACAGCTCGTTATAGCTGCGCTATGGCGCCACTATTCGGACGGCGGCGGTGCACTTTTAACCCCCTCACAATGTATTAAACGGGGGTTAAAAGTGCCGGTTTGCGGCACTTCCGAAGCGGTGTTCAGGCGCTACGGGAGTGCTGCCCCTTTGTTTTCAATGGGCAGGGGCGGTATAGGAGCGGTAAAGATGCGGCTTGCAGGACTTTTTTTACCGTCCCACAAGCGCACCACCCCAGTGTGAAAGGGGAGTTTTTCAGGCACCTTTTAGCGCAAAAGCACCTGAAAAACTCCTTGGCGTGAAAGGGGTCTTAGATAACTGACCATCAAACCTAATGGCGAGCAAAGTTCATCCAGACAATATATACCGTCAGCTGGTTTGTTCGCTTATACCTACCTAGTATACTCTATAATGCAAAGTAAGACTGCACTAAAATTAATGGTGCTGGTCAATAACAATGGAGAACGAATTTACTACTGACTGCTGTTGTGTTTTTCTGTTTTTTAATGATTTATCTGTTCCTGTGTTTTGGGGATGCATGTTTATACAAATGCAATTCATTGCGTGATTGCTGGAATATGGTTGCATTATCTTAAATTCTCCATTAGGACTAGAAATGAGCGAATCTGCTTGGATAGCTGCAATAACAGTTTTGCAAATAGGCAAGTTGCCAAACGAAGGGCATGGGAAGCCAGACATTGCCGTTAGGGACATGAACCAATGCCAAATGAAAATCAGCATCTCTCCCTACATAGAAATGTCTGCGCTCACTATCGGCTCAACACACATTGGCAATTTGGCTGCTACAAGGCCACCCTTTTATAGAGGTAGACCTTGTACTAACTCATTTCATAGTAATGCCTCTCTTTCCTGTTACCAGCGGTTGTGCTGTCCAATATACTTGGACCCTCTTGCCCTCAATAAGCCACACTCAGGAAAAGATTGGGGCCAAACACACACCCTCCCCTTTTCAGCACTTGTGATGGGGGTGTGGCTGTTTATCAAAAAAAAAAAATAAGATGTGAGACATCAATTGGGTTTTAGCCAATCCTCTATAGATTTACAGAGGAACAAAAAAAAAAACAAAGTGCAAACTGACCTTAAGCCTAGGTTCACATTGATGCGATTTTACACGTCAAATCGCATGCCAGATCGTCGGCAAATGCCGGCAATGGCACCGTCCGAATCGGTGTCTCTGAAATGGTCCCCGAAGTTGGACTGACGTGGGAATGAAATTGTGCGAGTTCAGCTGAACTCGTATGATTTCAATCCCGCTGTCAGTGTGAACCCAGGCTAAAGTATGTCTAAGTCAAGAACAAAGATGTAGTATATGGCAGCTTTCTAGTATTTAGATTCGGTGATTGCATTTTTTTCCCCCAAGGTTTTCCTTGATAGTCACAAGGTAATCTTGCAAGTAACATACTTTCTGAGTTTGGTGACGATGCTCACTCACTGTATTATATCTATAGTGTTGTCACCCTAGGATAGGAATTATGTTAGGACTACAGAACACTTCCATTTCTCATCTCCATAACAAGGGGGGCAGTATTCTGTAGTTGTAAAACCCTTCCAGGTAACATTACTTGAGAGAACACTGCAGAGGGCACAGGACTGGATTTCTGCAAGGATCAACAGGTATGTTTGTTTTTTTGCACTTCAACAGATATAATTTCAATAGTATATACAGCGAAAACTTGGATTACAAGCATAATCTGTTCCAGGAGAATGCTTGTAATCCAAATCACTCGTATATCAAAGCAAATTTCTCCATAGGAAACAATGGAAACTCCGTTAATTCGTTCCACAGCACTGCTTGTCAATGTAGTACTATATGTGGCCAGAGGTCTGGGGGTGCCTGGTGTATGCAATACCATATGTGGCCAGAGGTGTGGTGGCGCTGGTGAACCTCGTAAACATTTGGAAATGCTCGGGAACTGTTTACACTTTCGGTATTTCCGATGGTTTCCGAGGGCCTCTGAGGCTCACCAGCGCCCCCCCCCACCTCTGGCCACATGCGGTATTGCTTGCAAATAGGCTTAATTCTGCTCGTATTGCAAGACAGAGCTCGCAAGCTGAGTCAGAATTTATTTTAAAAAAAAATGCTTGTCTTTCAAAATGCTTGTTAACCGCGTTACTCGTGAACCAAGGTTCCACTGTATTTAACAGACCATAAGAGAGCGAGTAAAAGAAGTTCACTGGCAGGCTTTAAGCACATTCTTTAAATGTATGCTAACTTTAGTCCTTAACCACTTCCCGACCGCGCGCCGTGTTTTCACGGCGGCAGTCGGGATGCTGAGCGCGAATCGCCGTAAATAAGCGGCGATCTGCAATCAGCCACCAGGGGGCGCGCGCGCCGGCGGCGCACTCCTGGGGAGTGTGCCCGCGGCTCAGGCGGACCCGATGTCCGCCGGCGAGCTGCGATGAGCGGCTAGAGGGAAAGAACGGGGAACCGCCGATGTAAACACGGCAGTTCCCCGCTCTGTTAGTAGGGGCATGAGAGATCTACTGATTCCTGTCACTGGGATCAGTTAGATCTCTCATACCCATGTTAGCCCAAGCCCCCACAGTAAGAACACGCCCAGGGAACACAGTTAACCCCTAGCTCCCCCCCCCCCCAGGTTAACCCCTTCACTGCCAATGACATTTATACAGTAATCAGTGGACATTTACATTTCTGATCGCTGAATAAATGTCATTGGTCCCAAAAAAGTGTCAAAAATGTCCGACATGCCCGTTGCAATATCGCAGTACCGCTAAAAATCGCAGATCACCGCCATTACTAGTAAAAAAAAAATAAATAAATAAAAACCCCAGAAATTAATTCTCATCCATAAACGTGGCCACTTTTGCGCAAACCAATCAAACGCCGATTGCGATTTTTTTTTTTTTATCACAAATATGAGGAATTATATAAATCGGCCAAAAACTGTGAAATAAAATGTTTTTTTATATATTTTTTTTGGATTTGAATTTTAGCAAAAAGTAAGAAATTAGTTTTTTTTTTGCAAAATAGTCGCTCTTCTTTTGTTTATAGCGGTTATCAGAAATGACGCAGTGGCGATCAAATACCACCAAAAGAAAGCTCTATTTGTGGGAAAAAAAGTTGCGACCGCGCAATTGTCAGTTAAAGCGACGCAGCGCCGAATCGCAAAAAGTGCTCTGGTCCTAAAGCTGGAAAACCTTCCGGTTGGTAAGTGGTTAAAAACTACCCATAACAATTAATACATAACCTAACATTTAAATTTACTCATGTTTTACAAAGTCATTCACCTGTAAAAAGTATTTATATAGTTAACTTTCCAGCGGCCTGTGTATTAAGCCCCCTTTCAGTGCCGGTTCACACTGCTGCGCTGTGCGAGATCACACGTGATTCCCGATGTACTGCAGTTCAAATCGCATGCAATGTCCGTGGCATGCGATGTCAGCCATACAGACAGTATGGCTGAATTTGCATCCCATTCGGACTAAACTCGCATAGGACCTTTTTTTGGTCTGCACCAGAATTGGATCGCATGGATGTTTGGGTTTACATGAGTATGAATGTGATTGCCTAATTCTGAACACAGCTATATCCCCAGTTATAAGAGGGTGTGCTCACTTATGCAACCACATTATTTTAGTGCCCCCCCCCAAGAAGATTTAAGCTTGTTTTTCAACCGAGATGTACCGCTTATAGGTCACATCAAAGGTGGAAAAAGTTCTTAAATGATTTATCCATGTCTAGTTTTTTTACATCACAGAAACCTGACATTTTAATAGGGGTGTGTAGACTTTTTATATCAAGTGTGTGTGTGTGTGTGTGTGTGTGAGTGTGAGAGAACAGACCACTTTTACAGGTGCACTGTTTTGTAAAGGTGACCTTGTAGTGAAAGTTGCTTTAATTTCTAACCTTACCCCGTCACATTAAATGAAACCCGTCTGGACCATACTTACCCTCTCTTCACCCAAATCATTGGCTGTTTTTTTGCCACAGCACCATCTTCCCTTTTCAGAACAAAGCAGTGTCAAGCTGACTGTGCCAAAAATCACTTGACTTCAGAGGTGGTCAAAAAAATGTGTAAGTTCCATTCTTTTTCCATGCATGACCGCTTTTCAGGCACAACTGTAAAGTAAGCAGGTGAACTAATTCATGCATGCAGGTTTCCAGATCTAATCAGTGAACACTATCATTTCGAGTTCTACATCATGATAACCCGAAGGCATCTCACAGTTTTAGCTATAACATTCCAGCTGCACCCTCCAACAGGGAATTATTGGCTTTCACTTATAGGTCTGTTCACTTCTGTGGTTTTTGGCTTGTTACCATATTATTTTGTGCTATACTGATCTAGATATAAATCAAAATATTTCAGGCTTACTGATAAGCTCTGAGCAATTATAATGAATTGCAGGCTTTATTCCTTACACTTAGTGAGCATATGATTTCACAAACACATTCCTGATTGCTGTAGGTATTTTCCAAGCCATCCCAGTCCCATCTTAGTACACAATTCAGCAGTGTTTTACTCAACTTGGTCTTTTTATTTAGTCAGTTGTTCATGTTGGGCTTTCGTGCCCGTGAAATAGACTTATATCTCGTTTCCCTCTTCCTTTCATTTTTTTAAGCAATACAGATGTTTGTGGAGACAGAGCCAAGTCATCATATGGTAGATTCAAACAGCTATAAAATTTGATCAATCAACATCTTATTAGAGAATGACAGTATGCACAAAACAAAAGTTTAAAGATCAAATAGCAAGTGTAACCTACCTTAATGTAACACTAATTTTAACCATCTTGTATAAAGATGTATCCAAACTACTTTTTCTTGTACTGGATTGGCAATCTCTCTTTAGAGTGTAAAGCTTCCTATGCTTTAGAAAAGTCACTTTATTAGTTACATGTGTTGGATTGCTTGGTAACACAAATTGCGTATAAGCAACTCAATGCATTTTGGCATCTAGATGTGGTGAAGACTACTTTGTGAAGTTCAAACCGAGCATCAGAATAGGGAAGAAATGGGATCAAGTAGCTTTGAACGTGGCATAGTTGTTGGTGCCTGACGGGCTGGTCTGAGTATTTCAAAAACTGCTGATCTATTGGGATTCTCACCCACAACCATCTCTAAGGTTTACAGAGAATGGCCTGAAAAAGAGAAAATATCCAGTGAGCAGCAGTTGTGTGGATGAAAACGCATTGTTGATGTCAGAGAAGAATGGGCAGACTGGTTTGAGATGTTAGAAAGGCAACAGTAACCAAATAACCACTTGTTACAACCAAGGTATGCAGAATATTATCTCTGAACAAACAACACTTTGAACCTTGATGCAAATGGACTACAGCAGCAGAAGACCACATCAGGTGCTACACCTTTCAGCTAAGAACAGAGAACTGAGGGTACAATTTACACAGACTCCCCAAAATTGGACAATAGAAAATTGGAAACGTTGCATGGTGTGATGAGTCTCAATTTCAGCTGCGACATTCAGATAGGGTCAGAATTTGGTGTAAACATCATGAAGGCATGATTTCATCCTGCCTGGTATTAATGGTTCAGGCTGGTGGTGGTGATGTAATGGTGGAGGAGATATTTTCTTGGCACACTTTGGGCCCCTTAGTACCAATTGAGGATCGTTTAAACACCACAACCTACCTGAGTGTTGTTGCTGACCATGTCCATCCCTTTATGACTACAGTGTGCCCATCTTCTGATGGCTCTTTCCAGCAGGATAATGCACCACAAAGCTCAAATCATCTCACCACTGGTTTCTTTAACATGAAAATAAGTTCACTGTACTTCAATGGCCTCCACCGTCACCAGATCTCAATCCAATAAAGCACCTTTGGGATGTGGTGGGACTGGAGATTCGCATGATGGATGTGCAGCTGTCAAATCTGCAGCAACTGTGTGATGCTATCATGTCAATATGGACCAAAATGTCTGAGGAATGTTTCCAACACCTTGTTGAATCTATGCCACGAAGAATTAAAGCAATTCTGAAGACAAAAGGGGGTCCAACCCAGTCCTAGCAAGGTGTACCTAATAAAGTGGTCGGTACACCTTGTTTTCAAGTAGTTTTCATGCTGTGAGCAGGGTTGTCCATTAAAACAAAGGTGATTGGTTCCCAAACATGTACAAAACTAAAATGCTTATTTAACAATGTACAAATAACACATAGCAACTAATTAACATTCAGATTTGACCACAGATCACATTGTTATAAGTATCCTTGTTGCTCTTAGTGGTGCATTTTGGAAATAAGCTTGATTGTTGTTTAGCTCAAGCTCTACCCTTCTTTAGCCTTCATCAATAAATAGATTTGTACGGGTTCTGGTTCTACAGCCCCCGCACCCAAGTCGAACTGCAAACCCTATAACACTAGAGGAGACTGAGGCCCGTAACCAGAATCCTAGGGCCCCTATTACTATATGGCTGTCCTCTGGAATCAACAGCTCTGCATAGTGAGCCTAAGTCCTCAAAAACTTCATCAAGACCTTTAATATTCACATTGGATTTCCAACTGGTCTGTGCACCCTTATTGCATAAACCTACACACAAGGATTCTGAGCATACTCTATCTTCTACTATGGAGCCTACTACAGTGCTTCCACGCTCTAGTATGCCTGAGATTCCTATTGCAATCTCTGACTCTGATTCAGAGACCTTACAGCCCTCTCCAGAGGAGCCTGTTTTTCAACAAAGCCCGATATGACTCAGCTTTACAAGAAGTTATTGATCTTCTGAATTATGTAGTGTGTTGTACCCTGCTATTAGGGAATCCGGCATTGGGTCATACAGAGCTTTAACCTCAAAGACCTTTCTATTGCATTATGTTTGCAAAACAGTCTTTTATGAGGGTTAGAATCTTCTTGTGAAGTCGAGGGATTCCTTCAAAAATGGAGAGAAGTGATTTTGATAATTCAGCCAACCACCTTAATAAACATACCACCAGATGTGTTGATGGGGTTCTTTCTTTTAAGGACTTCATTGATTTTCATTTAGACACTATTGTGAAGCATCATTTTGAGTTGTCTAGCATGGCAATCTTTCCCAGATTTTTGCATCCATGTCCAAACTAACTACCAGTTAAAAATAGATTGTTCCATTTTAGGGCAAACACCCATGAGGAAGAGGGGATCTCCCCTCAAAACGCGTCGGTCGTTTGGAAGGTCTTCTCACGCTTGGGAGTTGTCTAGGTGACGAGGTCGCTTCAAGTACATTGTGGACTTTGATGTGCCTTATTGCTGATGTTGTTTGTGAGTATACAGCTGTTTTTGTTTTTACACAATGCTATCACAATGGTAACGCGCTAAGTGTGCCATCTGTTCCTTGTTTTTGCAGGATTCCAACTAACCTGTTTTATCTCTGGTAGTGCTGGGGTCATGCTCCAATAACACTGTCCACTTTGACACTCCCAACCCTCACCTGTATTAAGATATTTGACCCTCTCCCACTCCAAACCAGTCAGAGTGTGCTTAAAGTAGTTGTGAACATACAATATTTATAGGCACTTTTTAACCACTTCACCCCAGAAGGATTTCCCATGTTAGGACCAGAGCACTTTTTGCGATTCAGCACTGCCTCGCTTTAGCTGACAATTGCGCGGTCATTCAACGTTGTACCCAAACAAAATTTGCGTAATTTTTTCCCCACAAATAGAGCCTCTGTGTCATTCCGAATCACCGCTATAAACAAAAAAAAGCAACAATTTTGCAAAAAAAACCCAATATTTTACTTTTTTGCTAAAATACAAATAAAAAAAAAATATAAACTAATTTATTCATCGGTTTTGGCCGATTTATATTCTTCCTCATATTTTTGGTAAAAAAATCGCAATCGGCATTTGATTGGTTTGCACAAGCCATGAGAATTCATTTTCTGCCGTTTTTTACAATTTTTTTTTTCATTTACTGGTAATGGCGGCGATCTGCGATTTTTTTTTTTTTTTTTTTTTTTTTTTTTTTTTTTATTGGGACTTTGATATTGGGGCAGGCATGTCGGACATTTTTGACACTTTTTTGGAACATTTATACAGCGATCAGAAATGTTTAAATATCCACTAATTACTGTATAAATGTCATTGGCAGTGAGGGGGTTAACTGGCAGGAGGAGATCTAGGGGTTAAGTGTGTTCCCTAAGCTTGTTCTAACTGTGAGGGGGTTGGGCTACCATGGGCATAAGCTATCTAACTGATCCCAGTGACAGGGATCAGTAGATCTTTTAAATGCCCACTGACAGAGCGGGGAACCGCCATGTTTACATGGGCGGTTCCCCGTTCTTTCCCTCTGGCAGCTCATTGCAGCTCGCCAGCAGACATCGGGTCCGCCCGAGCTGCGGACACACTTCTCCAGAGTGCGGCGGGCACAAGAGCGTGCCCCCTAGCTGTGCGTCCGTGAATCGTCGCCTATTTACGGCGATTTGCGAGACAGTGCCACACTGTCGCCGTATATAGGCAGTGCACGGTCGGGAACCTGTTAATACAGTTGCTACCAAAACTGCTTTTGCCTAGTTTCAGAAATTCTCTTTCTTAGGCCCCATACACACGGGCGTATTAAAAAAACGAGCTGTAACGTCAATACCGACACCAAGAAAAAAGCCACGTTAAAAACGCAATTTTATCAGCATTTTGCATTGGCGTCAGTGCACATAGCTTTCAGCGGTGTTTCTCTGCCTCTTTTCAAAATCAATGGTTCCTTATGGGACCCCATTGATTTGAATAGAAGTCGCACCAGAAGTCGGATCATGATAATCCGACTTGCAGTGCAACTTGTGTGCAAAGGCTATTAAAGGGGAACCCCGCAAAAATTAAAGAAACATTTTTGTGTGGGGTCCCCCCCCCAAGAGGTACCAGACCCTTCGGTCTGGTATGGATTTTAAGGGAAAGCCCCCCAAAATCCATACCAGACCCTTATCCGAGCACGCAGCCTGGCAGGCCAGGAAAGGGGTGGGGACGAGTGAGCAGCCCTCCCTCCTGGACCATGCCAGGCCGCATGCCCTCAACCTTGTCCCCATGTTGATGAAGACAAGAGCCTTTCCTCGACAACCGTGGCCGTTGGTTGTTGGGGCCTGCGGGTAAAGGTCTTATCGGAATCTGGAAGCCCCCTTTAACAAGGGGGCCCCCAGATCCCGGCCCCCATCCTATATGAATACCCCTACCCATTCACCTGGAAATCAAAGTGTCAAAAAAAAACACAGGTTTTTAAAATACTTTATTAAATCAGCTTTGGCGTCTTCTCCACTCTCTTCTCCGCTCTTTTGCGGGATTTTCGGTCATCTGAGGGGTCTTCTGTCTTATGAGGGGTCTTCTGGTCTTTTGCCACTCTCTCCTCCGCTGTCTACTCCCTCTCTCTTCTGGAGATGTTGGGTCGTCGCTCTCTCCCACTCGAATGCCGGTCCGTATTGCACCGTTGCCTTATATTGGCATGGGGCGGGGTCAACCGCTGACGTCATCCGGAGGCCCACCCATTTATGACGTCACAGGCCCGCCCCAGTCGAGTGAAAACCCCTAGTAACTGGTTGCAGGATAAGAAGGGGAAAGTTCAGGGAAGTCTACACACAGAAATCCCTATGGGGCAGTGCTACAGAGGAGGGCAAATATTGCAAACTCTAGATGGCAAATATAGTAGACCCATATCCCAAGAGACTAAAGGCTGTAATTAAAGCAAAAGGTGGTTCAACAAAATACCGACATAAGGGGGGGGGGGGGGGTGATCCTTTTTTCAACTCAGTGATTTTGTTTTTTAATTTTTTTCTGACATGTTGGTGTTATATCTTTCACTTGGATGTTATAAGCGTAAATACAGCTGGATAAAACAAAAGCTGTGTCTGTCTTCATTTCAGTCTGCAAAGCAACAACATGTGATTATTTTAAAGAGGGTTGATTCTTTTCTATACCCGCTGTATGTACAAAGAGTTGTTCATTTTGAAGAGGTGATAAACCACTTCAGAACATTGTCTGCGGTGTGTGCATCAAGTTGTGGAAACTGGCTTTTGAAGACTAGTCCCCACAATCCTGATCTGTAAACCATACCAGTCAGAAATTGCCTAATACAGACCCCTGATCACCACCTGAAATAAGTTTTCGTTTTCCTTGAAAATATGTGTTAGAATTATACACATGAACATATTCTCTTCTTCCACTTCCTTCATCTACTTTTGCCAGTATTTTACACAACACATGGAAGAATGACCAGAACATACACACAGGGATATTTGCTGTCTCTCCTCATGTACATTCAGGACAGTGATGACTGGTGCTCCATCTTTTGGGGGGGCAGCAAATAAACTTGGCGCCACCCCTGAGCTCCCTGAGCCCACCCTTTTTTGAAGCCAATTATAGCCTCTGGCTCTAATTCATGTGCTTAGAAAAAAAAAACATTGAAATCCATGTGTCCAGCACCCTGCATCTTAGGGGCCGGGCTCATGGATTAGAGGAGAGGCGCCCCTTATGGATGGGCCGCCACTGGTTCAGAAATCGTCAGATAAGGAAGACCTGCTTGAATGTCCATTTATTAATTTTTTTCGTCACTTTTTTAAAATTATGTATACAATTGTTTGGAAATCCATAGAAATGAATCACATAGGTATACTGTATGTGCCATAATTCTTCAATAATATAAAAATGTCATCAGAATATTGGCTGTCAAGGGAAAGCGTATAATAGTGTATAGCAGTCATGTATTTTTTATTGTAGAAACCATCAATTTTATCTTCAGTTTCATGCAGTTGGACTGTATTATTAATAATGTTCTTACTACCGTCTGTACACAGTATTATAAAAGGGGAAACTAAGTTAGACATTGAGACTGTGGTTGTCTTTCTCTTGTCTGACCATACAGGAGCAGTGTGTTGCGGGTGTTCAGTGGCTCAATGATGTGGGTTATCATTGGATGAGTTTTGGAGAACATCCATCCTGCTTTTTTACATTTTTGGAAGACCGTTCTCTAGTCATCGGTGGAATTTCTCACAGGAACATTTGGCTGCTGTTTATAATAGGTCTGTAATTTATGTGATTTTTTTTTTCCTCCTTAACCTAAAAAACAGGATCTGTGACATTAATCTGTTACTAATTCACTGTCTCAGTTAGCACTCTTGCTAAGAATTTCATGGCTGGAATGAGTAATTCCCTGTTGTGATTTTCTATTTGATCTGAAATACTGGACAGCTGCAAGATGTGCTGCATTAGGCATAAACTACATGCACAATTTCAGTGGTCGGCTTGGTAGTAGCTGGCAGTTGAAATATATCTGGTTAAAAAATTTGTAGGAAGGATTAAATCCTTGTCTAGTATTACTGCTATCTATGGCTTTGTTAGAGAGGTTTTCCCTCACTTCCTGCCCTGGTGGCAAGCGCCAACAGACAGGAAATGAGGGGAACTCTCCAACAGGGACATAGACAGATAGACAGTACAGCATTTCTCTTTAAAAAAAAAAAAAATTCATCTTGGTACAACCTTTTTTTTGTTTTTGTTTTTTTTAGCAACTCCTTTACAGGATCCTTGTGGATAGACCTGCCCAATTTTATGTAGACCAACTGATGTGTTTGTGACCAGAATTTCTTACTTTTGGGAAGACCCACCATAAAGTATGTATTTAAAGGTTCCTTCCGCATTGCAGAGTCACAAACAGAAAGGGCAATATCCTGGATGTGGTTTAGCAATGCATGCTAAACCAGGCACCACCTCGTAAGGACTTTATAATTCATCTCACATGCTATTAAATGAAAAGAACATTTGGTTGTATGTAAATTTCCTACCAATATTGTTTTGATAATGTATGTCCTAATTCTAATTCTCACTTAAGGGCATATTTGGGGAGCACTGGGAAGCTGGAAGTAAGCATTTAAGAATATATTGCAGATCTCTTACCTGGTACATCAGGATCTTTAAAGCAAATGTTCTTTAACCACTTCAGCCCCGGAAGGATTTCCAGCTTTAGGACCGGAGCCCTTTTTGCGATTCGGCGCTGCGTCGCTTTAACTGACAAGTTCACGGTCGTGCAACGTTGTACCCAAACGAAATTTGCGTCCTTTTTTTCCTACAAACAGAGCTTTCTTTTGGTGGTATTTGATCACCTCTGCGTCATTTCTGATCGCCGCTATAAACAAAAGAAGAGCGACAATTTTGCAAAAAAACCCAAATTTCTTCCTTTTTGCTAAAATACAAATCCAAAAAAAATATAAAAAAACATTTTTTTTCACCGTTTTTGGCCGATTTATATTCTTCCTCATATTTGTGATAAAAAAAAAAGCGCAAACGGCGTTTGATTGGTTTGCGCAAAAGTGGCCGCGTTTACGGATGATGAGAATTAATTTCTGGGGTTTTTATTTTTTTTTATTTTTTACTAGTAATGGCGGCGATCTGCGATTTTTAGCAGTACTGCGATATTTCAGCGGACATGTCGGACCATTTTGACACTTTTTTGGGACCATTGGCATTTATACATCGATCAGTGCTATAAAAATACACTGATTAACTGTGTAAATGCCATTGGCAGTGAAGGGGTTAACCTGCAGGGGGCGCTCTAAGGGTTAACTATGTTCCCTGGGCGTGTTCTAACTGGGGGGGGACTGCCCTAGCTGGGGAAGGGAAGCGATCACAGCTTCCGTGTAGAGGAAGGCTGTGATCACAGCCCTTCCCCCTTCACAGAACGGAGGTCCGTGTTTACTTACACGGACCTCCGTTCTTTCACTCCGGGGGGGGGCATCGCGGGTGGCCGGCGGAGATCGACTCCGCCGCACCCGCTCCCTGGCCCTCCCCGGACACAGTGAGGGTGTCACTAGGCTCGATCTCGCGGCCGCCGTCATATGACGGCGATCCGCGTTACAGAGCCACTTTGTCGCCGTCATTTGCCGATCAGCCGTCGGCAAGTGGTTAATGTGGAGAGGCTTGAGAGATTATTTTTCAAAAGGCAGGTAGTGTAATATTCTGTTTGCTAAAAAAAAAACTTCATTACTTGGGACGTTGTGGTATTCCTTTAGAACAGCCTTTCTCAACCTTTTCACTGCAGAGGAACCCTTGAAAAACCCTTTCCAGTCTCAGGGAATCCCTCCTAAAAATTACTATGTGTACAACTCATGATACATTAGTGTGAAAGTCAGTGGGAAGAATGCTCCTTACACTTGTGGTCATTGGGAAGAATTTCCCCCTTAAAAATAGCTAAAAAGATCAATGGTGCTAATGGGAACTTATGTAAGATGCAGAAATTGCTCATTGCTCAAGGAACCCCTAGCAACCCCTTGAGGAACCCTTGGGCTGCATGGAACCCTAGTTGAGAAACCCTGCTTTAGAGAGTTAGACAGTTTTAAGCCAATGAAGTGGAGAAGGTGGCAGAGTTGGGAAAGGTTTTTGGTGCACCACCTGACATTTTACATTATCTGGGCTCTGTTAGTGAGATCCCTTACCATCTGTTCCTGGATTTGCACACCTCTTATGGGAATTTGGAAGGGCCCTTGTGCTCCCTGTTGGAGTATTTGTTTTATATTTTGGAGAATGCAACATGGAGTGCTGCAGCACACAAACCCCAGACTACAAGATGGATGGGAACAAAGTCAGGAATTATGGCAGTTGGTCAATGCTACTATAGTTATAGGTCGAAGGGGGGGTCAATTCTCCTATAGTTATAGGCGGAACCTATAACTGAAATATAACTGTTCGTAGTACTGACCCTTTAACTTGTATTAGGATCATTGAATGATTACCACATTCATCTGTAACTGATCACAGCATTAAAGGGTCATGTGCAATCAATCACAGGTGACAATGAGAAGCTCTTGGAGGTATGCAAGTGTGGACATATCACAATATAAGCCAATTGCCAAGAAACTGGGTCAACTGATTAGAGAAATCCTTGATCAAACACAAGATGTTTACTTGTCAGGGTGCACATGCATTACCTTAGATTGTCCTTTAGGCCCTACAATTATTTTGCTTGCAGGCAAGAATTACTATGAAAATAAATAAATTAAATAGGAACACCGAGTTTATAGACATTTACTAGGCTAATCGCTAAAGAAAAAAAAAAAAAAAGAAAACATTAAGTGTAGAAGATTTTGCTGGGTCTAGTGACACCTAGTAATGGTAAATGCAAATCTATTTAATGTAAACATGAGAAGAATTTGGTGATTGCCGTTGTTGAAAATGCTAGTTTCTTAGCTGCTATGCTCATCCTTTTGACTTTAACACTTTCTGAGTCCCTGACCTAGAACAAGTATGTAGATGCTTCCCTGATCTGCATCCTTGTTCTGAGTCATTGACTCTAAAAGTAGCCAAAGTGTCACCACAGGTAGGGTTATTAGAATTTTCAGAAGATACTTAGCATTGGCAGCCCTCATTTTTTTCTCATGACAGATTTACTTTCCAGTAGATCTCAATTCAATCTCTAAATCCCCATATAAGCTTTAATGTGTTAATGCCAGTCAATAGTTTTCACTCTTTTTAAAGCCATAGCAGAATTATCCTGGTGATCCTGCCATGAAGGTCATTGTTCATGCACTTCCTGTTATAGGGCAACAACTGTCTCACATATTTGTTCCAGTGTTGTCACCATGTCACGATTCATCCTTGGGGGAGTCCTCAGGCAAACGTGCAGACACATATTGTGCAGTCATGGTCTACTGTTGTCACCAGCAGGTCCATGATGTTCAGGCAATGCTGGAGCAAGTACATGTAGATAGGGAGTGGCTGAAAGGGGATGGAGAAGATAAGCAGCATGAGGGGAAAATGTAATTTAAGGAAAGGGTTTGGACGTTCTTCCAATATTTTATTTGTGAGTGTTTTTTGCTTAGACGTTCCTTCATTTACACTTGTGCTGCCTTTTGTGCACCTACTCCATTGCTCTGTGATGGCATAGTTGAGTAACAGCCATACTCCCTCATCACAAGTGTGGTTACACAAACTTGTATTGCCGAGGAAGAGGGGAGACTGACCCGATCGGTTACTAAGTGCTGATTACTCAGTGCACTGTATCAAATTCTGGTGCCCATTGGAGTGCACAGGCATATTTAGACACCTCGCACAACTGTTGTAACGGTAAAATGAAGGTTGTTAGTACAATGTCTGACTGCATGTCTATTTCTGTGACTTCAGTCAGACTTTAAAGTTTAACTAAAGCCTAAACTTTCTTTTTAATTTTGGATAGAATGTAGAGGGATTAGAACACATGTCAGCTTTTATTGCTGTCTGTCCCCATTAAGGAGTTCCCCCCTCTCTATTTGTCATGTTTACCATTATTGAAAGTGAAAGTAAAAAAAAAAATCCCAAATTTTGGGTTGTTCCCAGCATTCTTCCAATGGGGACACTAGTTCTGAAGACCTGGGGGTCCCCAAGGAATTTCCTTATTTTGGAGGGATTTCCTCTGACTTTCTGTTTGGCTATGGGACAGGAAGTGAAGGGAAATCTCCACAATGAGACACAGATGGCGAAAAAAAATCTGACAGGTTATTACCCTCCCTTAGGGCCGGTTCACACTGCTCCGATCTCAGAGATCGCATATGATTCGCACCGCACTGTAGTGTGAGCCATATGCGATCTCTGTGCAATGCAAATTCAGCCATAGAGATAGTATGGCTGAATTTGCATCGCAATCGGATCAAACTCGCACAGGATCCTTTTTTTCGCAGGGTCAGAATCAGATCGCATGGTGGTTCACACCATGCGATCTGATTCCTGTGCGAGTTTGCAATTCGCAGTGCGAAATTCAAATTAACATTGTATTTATTCGGGGGGAACACCCTATCAAACGCATGGTGCTGCTTGTAAGACCAACAGACGAAAAAATGCATATTACAGCGCACACATGACCCTTACTGCTGCCAGGCTGTTTAAAAGCATCTAAACGTATATAGCAAAAAATGCAAAAATACGGGGGTTTGGTCACACTAAATGACCATGAAGTGCTTAAGCCCACTGACTGCTGCAAAGTACCCCGATTTTCCAGTGGGTTCCTACACTAAGCTTAGAGTGAATACTCCTATCTCTTAAACCATGGAAGCCAACGCTTCTCTTTATGGGAGACCAGAGGACATCCCATGGATCAGGTGGACACTGATTGGGGCAATTAAGGAGGATGGGGTTCACCAGCCCAAAAGGTCTGGCCAGGACTTTAGCATACAAAAAGATACATATTTGGGGGAACACCCTATCAAATGAACGGTGCTGCTTGTAAGACCAACAGACAAAAAAATATGCATATTACAGCGCACACATGAGACTTACTCCTGCCAGGCTGTTTAAAAGCATCTAAATGTATATAGCAAAAAATGCAAAAATACGGGGGTTTGATCACACTGAATGGCCATGAAGTGCTTAAGCCCACTGACTGCTGCAAAGTACCCCGTTTTAACAGTGGGTTCTACACTAACCTTAGAGTGAATGCTCCTATCTCTTAAACCATGGAAGCCAATGCTTCTCTTTATGGGAGATCAGAGGACACATCCCATGAATCAGGTGGACACTGATTGGTGGTACACCCTATCAAACCAAGCTATGTTCCCCCCAAATATGTATCTTTTTGTATGCTAAGGTCCTGACCAGACCTTTTGGGCTGGTGAACCCCACCCTCCTCAATTAGCCCCAATCAGTGTCCACCTGATCCATGGGATGAGTCCTCTGGTCTCCCATAAAGAGAAGCGTTGGCCTCCATGGTTTAAGAGATAGGAGCATTCACTCTAAAGCCTCGTACACACGGGACGACGATCGTACTTACGATCGTCTCAGATCGTATGTTGGATAATGTAACTTGCATACTGACTGCACTACACGATCATACGACCACAGAAAGAACGTTCAGGTGCATGTAATTAGCATCCAACCGTTCCTGACTTCAGAGCATGCATGTTTTGCACAATAAAACTTGTACCAACTGCTCTGTACACACGATACAACGGTCGTATGACCGCTTGTTGGTACGACCAAGTTTTCTAGTCTGCTCATACAACTCCCCTTGTACGACCGTCGTATGTCGGCTGTTCTAATCGCTCATACGAACGATCGATTTCGCATACAACGGTCGTTCATACGACCTGTTGTATATGATCGTCGTCCCGTGTGTACGATGCTTTAGGGTAGTGTAGGAACCCACTGTTAAAACGGGGTACTTCGCAGCAGTCAATGGGCTAAAGCACTTCATGGCCATTCAGTGTGACCAAACCCCCGTGTTTTTGCATTTTTTGCTATATACGTTTAGATGCTTTTAAACAGCCTGGCAGGAGTAAGTCTCATGTGTGCGCTGTAATATGCATTTTTTTGTCTGTTGGTCTTACAAGCAGCACCATGCGTTTGATTGGGTGTTCCCCCCCAAATATGTCCTGACCAGACCTTTTGGGCTGGTGAACCCCATCCTCCTTAATTACCCCCAATCAGTGTCCACCTGATCCATGGGATGTGTCCTCTGGTCTCCCATAAAGAGAAGCATTGGCTTCCATGGTTTAAGACAGGGCAACCTCGGCCCATTAGCTGTGGTGAAACTACAAGTCCCATGAGACATTGCAAGGCCCTGACAATTACAGGCATGACTCCTAAAGGCAGAGGCATGATGGGATTTGTAGTTTCACCACAGCTGGAGTGCCGAGGTTGCTTAACCCTGGTTTAAGAGATAAAATCATTCACTCTAAAGTTAGTGTAGGAACCCACTGTTAAAACGGGGTACTTTGCAGCAGTCAGTGGACTTAAGCACTCCATGGCCATTCAGTGTGACCAAACCCCCGTATTTTTGCATTTTTTGCTATATACGTTTAGATGCTTTTACACAGCCTGGTAGGAGTAAGTATCATGTGTGCGCTGTAATATGCATTTTTTAAATTTTTTATTAACATTGTATTGACACTCCCCATAGTTCGCATATGGCAATATGAACTGCCGCCCTGGAGACATGGGAGTGTCCATGCAGTGGATTCGCAGGTTTCTCGCATCACTGCAGTGTGAACCTGCCCTTACTCTATATAAAATGAAGAAAAAAGTTTTACCTATAGTTCTATTTTAGGTATAATGATTATTTATTTACTCCATGAACCATGACAGTGTTGAATCTTTAGCCATCCTGACGCCATTTGTTTTTCTTAATAGTTATTCAGCATAAAGGTGAAAAGTGGAGAAAGCGTACTGACCACCATAACAATCAGATGTCAAATTTCGTTATCTAGTCTCCATTTGAAAGGTGGCAGTTCTAGTTTGACTGCAGCTGGCAACACCTCCACAGTTTCCATTGCTAAATGTACAAATATGAGCCGCCTTATCTGATATCTGTTTGCATTAATCTGGGGTGACATCTACATAAACAAGGAAACATCTGTTTCTCCATTTTGTTTTAATCATTTGTGGTAATCTAAGATCATAATTGTCAGAAGGGCAGATATGTTTAAAAATGTATTTAATTACAAGCTTGGATGTGGGAATCTGCGGAATAAAAAGCTAACCCTGCAGATCTAAGGCTATGCCCCTGATTGATTCCTCCACAAATCCACTTCAGTTGCCAAGCCTTCCAGCAATAAATACCGACAACAGGAAGACCTTAAATAATTTTTAATGAAGATATTTGTTTGCCAAATCTGGAAATTAACTTTAAAGTTTGTTTAGGGGAAAATAATGATATTAAAATCTTTTCTACAAATGGAAGGTTTGCAGCAAGCCAGAGATGACTAATGTAAACACATACGTTTAGCCATTTAATCAGAATAAGACATTATCAGTAGTTTCCCACAGGAGTTTTGCTCTCTGGCGTGTTGAAGACAAACCTCTATTTACACCTAACAGCCTTTCAGAAGAGAATTGTTATTTGGAGGCATTCCTACTCTATAATAATTAACTGGGATGTTATTTTAACTTTTCATTCTGTTCGAAGAAAAGTGTTGAACCTATGCTCTTTACCCTCATCCGATGACATGATCCTGAATACAATACCGCAAGAGCCTCCAAAGACTTCTGTTGCCATGGCAGTTGAAGGGGAAACTGACAAAAAGCATAAAAGTAGAACTAAATATTTTATACAAAAGGATACACCTCTAAAGCACAGACAGATTTACTTAAATTTTATTTGAGCCATAATACCACTAGTGAGCAGAACCTAGTGTATAGCTGCAGCATTTTGCTTGTTATAATGATCAGTCCTCGGGGGGCTATAAAAGTCCAACCCCATTGCTGCTGTGCATTTTTAGGAGCTCACTTTATTGATCAGGTGATATCCAGGCAGTATTTTGACATTACTGTAGATGGCCAACGCTTTTTCTTTGAAGTTTATCTCTAGCCAAAACTGGTTTTGTTTAATTATTAGGTAGACTAGAAGACAGTTAGACACTTTTTTTTTATTGCTGTGTCTTGTTCGGAGATTTCTCTTTAATGTCTGTTCATGTAACAAGGTCACTGTGGTACGAAGTGATAGGGGATCTCCAATTAGGACAAATGCAGTAATAGGCCACTACCATAGGTTGTAGCTTCCTCCTACCTTAATAAAGTTTTTTTTACCATTGTGCCCCTGTTAGAGAGATTTCCTCTTATGTCCTGCTCTACTGATAGCGTTGCCATTGGGACAGAAAATAAGGCAAAGTACCCCAAATAGGGGGGAAAAAAGTTCTTACCTTTCCACACTCATTATATTTGTTATATGAAGGTATACTGATACATCTTATAATTCACATTGTCGGTTTGATAAGGATGCACTTCCTAGGTTCCTGATAGCAGTATTAGCTCAATTCACTGTTTAACACTTTTTGTGTAGTTGTGCCTATATAAAAAAAAGCATCAATTTTATGGCAGTTATGATATTCAAGTTTTTATTGTTTTGTTGTACCAGTGCTTCTAGTCCTTTTTTTTTATTTTAAGGTATTTCCAACATTGATTCATTCTAGGTTCAACCACTAGCAAAAAGTGGACTGGAGCCCAGCATAATAGTCTGGTTTGCATCACTATTACTGATGAACTTTACGGTATTGGCCTAATATACAGTATCTCACAAAAGTGAGTACACCCCTCACATTTTTGTAAATATTTTATTACATCTTTTCATGTGACAACACTGGAGAAATGACACTTTGCTGTCCCCTCAAAATAACTAAACACACAGCCATTAAGGTCTAAACCGCTGGCAACAAAAGTGAGATAATGTCAAAATTGGGCCCAAAGTGTCAATAAGTGTCAAAAGTGTGGCCCCCATTAATTTCCAGCACTGCCTTAACCCTCTTGGGCATGGAGTTCACCCGGAGCTTCACAGGTTGCCACTTGAGTCCTCTTCCAATCCTCCATGATGACATCACAGAGCTGGTAGATGTTAGAAACCTTGCGCTCCTCCACCTTCCATTTGAATATGTCCCACAGATGCTAAGCTGGGTTTAGGTCTGGAGACATTCTTGGCCAATCCATCATCCTTTACCCTAGGCTTCTTTAGCAAGGCAGTGGTCTTCTTGAAGGTGTGTTTGGGGTTGTTATCATGTTGGAATACTGCCCTGCGGCCCAATCTCCAAACGGAGGAGATCATGCCCTGCTTCAGTATGTCACAGTACATGTTGGCATTCATGGTTCCCTCAATGAACTGTAGCTTCCCAGTGCCAGCGGCACTCACGCAGCCCCAGACCATGACACTGCCACCACCATGCTTGAATGTAGGCAAGACACACTTGTCTTTGTACTGCTCACCTGGTTGCTGCCACACAGGCTTGACACCATCTGAACCAAATACGTTTATCTTGGTCTCATCAGACCACAGGACATGGTTCCAGTAATCCATGTCCTTCGTCTGCTTGTCTTCAGCAAACTGTTTGTGGGCTTTCTTGTGCATCATCTTTAGAAGCGGCTTTCTTCTGGGACAACAGACATACAGTTTGATGCAGTGTGCGGCGTATGGTCTGAGCACTGACAGGCTGACCCCCCACCCCTTCAACCTCTGCAGCAATGCTGGCAGCACTCATACATCTATTTCCCAAAGACACTTCCCCACCCCCCAGTCGGACAGT
>BLSH010106108.1:1880425-1905475 GCA_018402905.1 Glandirana rugosa
CCCCCCGGTAGCACCCATCGACCGTCTCTAGCTCAGGTGGGATGGGCCGCTCTTTTTGTAATGTGTGTGTGCACTTAAAGCAGAGCTTTACCCATAACAACTTGATAAAAATAATGATGCCTGCCCCAGCGTGATATGGCGGCAAAGTGGTTCGTTATCGCAAACCGCCGTCACCTGACAGCGGCCTTGATAACAAGTATTGGGAGCGCGCCACTGGAGGCGTGCTCGCACACTCATTTTTTTTCCGGGAGGGTCAGGGGGCGGGTAGGGTGGACTCGATCTCTGCCAGCTACCCACGATGGCCCCCCCGCAGTGAGAGAACGGAGGTCCGTGTATGTAAACACAGATCTCCGTTCTGACAGAGGGGGAAGGGCTGTGATCACAGGCTTCCTGTATATGGAAGCCGTGATCACTCCCCTCCCCCAGCCAGCCCAGCCCCCCTACAGTTAGAACACACTGAGGGAACACAGTTAACCCTTAGAGCGCCCCCTCCAGGTTAACCCCTTCACTGCCAATGGGATTTACACAGTAATCAGTGCATTTTCATCTCACTGATCGCTGTATACATGCCAGTGGTCCCAAAAATGTGTCAAAATGGTCCTACATGTCCGCTGCAATATCGCAGTACCGCTAAAAAATTGCAAATCGCCGCCATTACTAGTAAAAAATAAAAAAAAATAAAAACCCAAGAAATTAATTCCCATCATTCGTAAATGCGGCAACATTTGCGCAAACCAATCAATAAACGCCGATTGCGATTTTTTTTTTTACCAAAAATATGAGGAAGAATATAAATCGGTCAAAACCGATGAAAAAAAGTGTTTTTATATATTTTTTTGGATTTGTATTTTAGCAAAAAGTAAGAAAAATAGTTTTCCTGTCGTATCATGGCAGCATACACATGGGTTGTGACTCCGCCCCCAAAACCTGATAGGACCTCACAGCCATAAAAGAATCAGATGACCCCCCCTCACAGCATTCTCCTTTTTTTCCTCACCTGATAAGACCAAAGACTCGGCTCCCCTTACCTGAAGTCCTGACCTGTACAGTCTCTAAACGAGCTTTATGGTAGGAACTCCACTCTGATGGTCTCAGGGGTAAGAATGTCTGGCATCATTCAAGCCTTAAACAGGCTTAACGTTTTGGTAGCGGTCATCCTGTATTTCTGACACTTGGGTGTTTCTTCTGCTCCCTGTAGTCCTCCGGCCACTCTGTCAATTTCCAACATGGCGCCGGTGGCGTCTGGCCGCATCTGAGCATGTGCGAGCAGCAGTGACGTCACGGAAAGGGCAGGCGCCAGTTTCCAAGATGGCGCTGGCTGCTTCAGAGCACATCTGAGCATGTACGAGCTGTGCATCACTTCCGGCGCGGCGGCGGTGGATTTAAAAGTGCTCAGATGACACTTTGCTGACTTGCTGTTACAGCATTGATGCCGCTGGCTCTACTGAAGCAATTTCTCCTGCCTAAGCGCCCATACTTGCTGGCATATCTACGCACCTCAAGGTAAGCGTATCTCTACATGGTGGTTTTTACTGTCTTTTGGGTCTGTCCCTTCTATATGGCTTACTATACTGGCTTACTGTAGGTATCCCAGGTGGAAGCTTCCTCACTCCTCATGGAGACCGCTGCCCCGGTAGACCATCTGCGACCCAATAGGTAAGGGGGAGGGACGGAAGACTGGTAATTAGTGAAGTCTTATGAAAAAAGAGAGCATTGCCACTAACGCTGCCTGATTGGTCAGCCCTACCAGATCCGCAAGGTCATCGGGATCAAGACGCAGGGATCACTCTGAGCACAGAAGAAGTCGCTCCATATCCACAAGGCACCGCCAGTCAGACCATAGAGGCTCCTCTTCCAGGCGCCGTACATCCTCCAGCAAGTGTCTGCCTCAGCCTCCTAGGGTCCATGTGGGCTACCATACCAATGGTCAAATGGGCACAATGGCATATGAGGACGTTCCAGAATTAATTTCTACGACAATGGAACGGAAAGTCAGTGACCCAACCAATCCTCATCTGGGGAGCAGTAAAACAGTCAACTGGTGGTGAATACATGCACACAACCTCAGGAGATTCAAACATATAGTCCCTCCTATCCAGGATGTTGTAACTGCTGATGCCAGTATGAAGGGATGGGGGCGCATTATCAAGGCACAGTGACTCAAGGTCGATGGCAATTTCAGGCTCAAGGAGTCATCTCCAATGTGCTGGAATTAAGAGTGGCCTTTCAGGCCCTAATAGCCTTCGGCCCATCCCTGCGGGGGGAAGGAGGTGCTCTTACGCCTGGACAACAAGACTGCAGTAGCCTATATTCAAAGGCAAGAAGGCACAAGGAGCCGTACCCTTCTGGAGGAGGTTCACCCTATCCTAGAATGGGCACAATTGAATCTGGCGGACCTGAAGGTGGTTTATGTCCCAGCAGTCCAGAATCAGATAGCCGACAGCCTAAGTCGCAGCTTCCTCTCAAACAACGAGTGGTGCTTGAGTCACCAGGCATATTCGCTCATAACACAGACCTGGGGTCATCCAGACATAGACTTGGCAGCGATACCAGCAAACACCAAGTGCACAAGGTATCTCACAAGGACAGTATGCTCGACAGCAGAAGGGGTGGACTGTCTTCAGCACCCATGGGAATTCCAACTGGGGTACATATTTCCTCCTACTCCCTTAATCTAGAGGTTCCTGCTGAGGCTCAAAAGAACATCAGCCACAGTCCTGGCGGTAATTCCCTACTGGCCGAGGAGGCCGTGGTTCACCATGCTTCCCCAGCTGAGTACGAGAGACCCTCTACCTCTGCCGGTAATTCCGGATTTACTCTCCCAGGGCCAGTTCCTCCATCCGGCACCAGAGAAACTACACCTGATGGCCTGGAGGCTGAAAGGTTAAGGCTGCTAGCCCACAGGTGCTCCCGAAAAGTGGTGCAGACACTGCTCCAAGCCAAGAAGGTGACGACCAACAATTTCTACAATACAATCTGGAAGAGGTTCTTGTCCTTCGCCCTGGAACAAACCTGGGATGCCTCATCTCCCAGCATCCCTCAAATCCTGGACTTCCTCCAAATGGGGCTTGAAAAAGGTCTGAGCTCAAGCACGCTGAGAGTCCAAGTCTCAGCACTCTCGGCCATGACAGGTATCAGACTGGCCATGCAGCCTCTCATCATCCAGTTCCTGAAAGCCGCCATGAAACTGAAACCCCCCAGGAGGTCTTCAATCCCAACTTTGGATCTGTCAACAGTCCTGGAAGCTCTGTCTCATGAACCGTTTCATCAAGGCGAATCACATCCGCTAGACATTAAAAGCACCATCGTAGCATACCTGGAGGCAATGGCTCCCTTCAGAAAATCGGACAGCCTATTAATCATTCCACATGGTCATAGAAGAGGTCAAGCAGCATCTTCACGCACCATTTCGACATGGCTGGGGAGGTCTATCTAGAAGGCATACTCTTCTCGTCAAGTTTCCAATACCGGAGGGCTTAAGGGCGCACTCCACCAGGGCAGTGGCAACATCATGGGCGGCTTTTTGCGGAGTGTCCGCAGAAACAATTTTCAAGGCCGCAACATGGTCCTCTAGAAATACGTTCATGACACATTACAAAGTAGACCTTGCACAATTAACTACCGTAGAGTTCGAGAAGTCTGTGTTACAGGCGAACTCATCGGTTACCTGCTAAATAAATTTACTTTCTGCCACCCACCCAGTCTGCAAGTTATTCTCCATGTGTATGCTACCATGATGCGACAGGAAAACGGAAAATTGTATACTGACCTTTCCGTAATTTTCCTTTCCTGAAGTATTCCATGGCAGCATACGAACGCCCACCCTCTGTTTAGGTGATATATATCGAGAATGCTGTGGGGGGTCATCTGATTCTTTTATAGCTATGAGGTCCTATCAGGTTGTGGGGGCGGAGTCACAACCCATGTGTATGCTGCCATGGAGTACGACAGGAAAGGAAAATTACAGAAAGGTAAGTATACAATTTTCCAGGTGTTTTTTGCAAAATTGTTGCTCTTTTTTTGTTTATAGCGGCGATCAGAAATGACGCAGAGGTGATCAAATACCACCAAAAGAAAGCTCTATTTGTGGGATAAAAAGGACACAAATTTTGTTTGGATACAACATTGCACAACCGCGCAATTGTCCGTTAAAGTGAACACAGGGCCGAATCGCAAAATGTGCTCTGGTCCTAAAGGGTGAAATCCTTCCGGGGCTGAAGTGGTTAAGCAAAGAAATATACATTCCACATTAAAAATGATGCTACCAAAATGAGCGTGTGCTGTAATTTGCCTCCAGCATTGCTCCTGTTTCTTCTTGCTGGAGGCTGCCATTTTGTTGAAGCCCAGAGCCCCTTGAACACCAGTAAATCATAAAATGTATCTAAACCCATCTATTTAACGGTTTCAAAAAACAGTCACATTCTTGGAATGCCGGGATTGCTAACTGTCACATCTCCTTGTGTCTCCTTTGCGCCATAATGACATGATAGCATCACGCAGTTGCTGCAGATTTGTTGGCTGCACATCCATGACGTGAATCTCCCATTCCACCACATCCCAATGGTGCTCTATTGGATTGGGGTTTGGTGACTGTGGAGGCCATTGGAGTGCAGTGACCTCATTGTCATGTTCAAGAAACCAGTGGTGAGATGATTTGAGCTTTGTGGTGCATTATCCTTCTGGAAGTAGCAATCAGAAGATGGGGACACTGTGGTCATAAAGGGATGGACATGGTCAGCAACAATACACAGGTAGGCCGGGGCATTTAAACAATGCTCAGTTGGTACTAAGGGGCCCAAAGTGTGCCAAGAAAATATCCCCCACACCATTACACCACCACCACCAGCCTGAACCATTGATACAAGACAGGATGGATCCATGCTTTCATGTTGTTTACGCCAAATTCTGACCCTACTATCTGAATGTCGTAGCTGAAATCGAGACTCATCAGACCAGGCAACGTTTTTCCAATTTTCTCTTGTCCAATTTTGGTGATCCTGTGCAAATTGTAGCCTCAGTTTCCTGTTCTTAGCTGACAGGAGTGGCACCCAGTGTGGTCTTCTGCTGCTGTAGCCCACCTGCTTCAAGGTTTGATGTGTTGTGCATTGGTATGGTAGAGGTGGTATTCTGCATACCTTGGTTGTAGCTAGCGGTTATTAGAGTTACTGTTGCCTTTCTATCATCTCGAGTCTGCCCATTCTCATCTGACCACTGACATCAACAAGGCATTTTCATCCACACATTTCCACTCACTGGATATTTTCTCTTTTTTGGACCATTCTCTGTAAACCCTAGAGATGGTTGTGCGCCACAATCCCAGTAGATCAGCAGTTTTTGAAATACTCAGACCAGCCGTTTGGCACCAACAACCATGCCATGCTCAAAGTCACATAAATCCCCTTTCTTTCCCATTCTGATGCTCGATTTGAACTTCAGCAAGTTGTCTTCACCACGTCTAGATGCCGAAATGCATGGAGTTGCTGCCATGTGATTGGCTGATTAGCAATTGAACAGGTGTACCTAATAAAGTGGCCAGTGACTGTATATATATACTTTCAATCGTTTTTATTGGACAATTTTTCAATAGATACAGTAACTTGAAAATTGTAAGCAATTGTATTGACAGTATACAGTGTACATATTTGTTATGTACGTCTGAGATTACATGAGGCATATTTTCTACGCATGAGATAATATCAGTTGCATGAAGAAATCAATCTCAGTTTAACGCTAATATAGCAATTATTCAGAAAAATTGTTCCACATAAAACCTTATTTTAATATTGAAAACAAACTTCAAACGTAAACAAAGTAAGGTCTCAAATTATGATCACTGGATGGTGATCTTTATGAAAGCATCCGAGCATCCACAATTGACTTATATTTACTGTCATTATTTGTTTATTTATACGGGTATATAGTTCTAGTATATATACATATACAGTGGGTATAGAAAATAGTTTCTCCCTTTAAAATAATTACATTTTGTTGCTTTGCAGCCTGAAATAAAGACAGACACTGTGTTTGTTTTATCAAGCGCAATTTATAACATTCACGTGAAAGACACCAACATGTCAGATTTTTTTTTTCTTTAATCAACAGAATCACTGAGTTGGAAAAAGGACCCCCCCCCCCCTTATGTCAGTATTTTCCACCTTTTGCATTAATTACATCCTTTAGTCTGTTGAGACAAGTCTCTACTAACTTTTCACATTTAGACTTTGCAATATTTTCCCACTCTCCTATGGAGAACTGCTCAAGTTCAGTTACATTTGATGGTGACCATTTGTGAACTGCAGTCATTCTGCAGATTTTCAATGAGGTTCAAGTCTGGGCTCTGACTAGGCCATGCAAGGACATTCACCTTTTTTCCTTCAACCACTGTGTGGTCATTTTTGATGTGTGCTTTGGGTCATTGTCATATTGGAAGGTAAACCTTCTTTCCATTGACAACTTTCTGGTAGAGGGCAGCAGATTTTCCTCAAGAATTTGATGGTATTTTGCCCTATCCATTTTTCCTTCTATCCTGATAAGTGCTTCAGTCCCTGCTGCATAGAAACACCCCCATAACAGGATATTACCACCTCCATGATTTACTGTAGGAATGAAGTTATTTGGATGGTGAGCAGTATAGGATTTCTGCAGGACCTATTGTTTGGTGTTGAGGACAAATATTTCCATTTTAGTCTCATCTGACCATAACACCTTTTTCTAAGTGTCCTCGGAATGTTCAAGGTGTGTTTTGGCACAGCTCAGTCATGACTGTATGTGGCCTTTCTTGAGGAGTGGCTTTTTCTTACAACCCTCCTATACAAGCCACATATTGTTGTCACATACACACGTGTCATAAATTCCTGCAACTTCTTCATAGTTGCTGTAGGCCTCTTGCTAACCTCTCTGACCAGTTTCCTCTTGGCTCTTTCATCCAGTTTTGAGTGAAGTCCTTGATCCCATGGAGGGTCTGTGTTGTACCAAATACCTTCCACTTCTTAAAGTGTTATTAAACCCACAACAGTAAAATATGTCTGTGTATGCTTGTTATACTCACTGTGGAACCTAAAGGGCTAATACTCCGCATTGTGTAAAAAAGCTGTTTGATCCTGCCTTCTCTGATCCTCCCCTTCTTCCACTGTCCCCAATCCATCTACTGATAGAACAGAGCCCTAGGAGGCACTCTGCACATGCTCAGTTTGGTGTGTATTGCTAGAGAGTTTTTTTTTTCTTGGGAGGGTGCATGTGATTAGCACAGGGCCAATCAGCACTGTCCAGACAGCAGGTCAGGGGTCCTGCAGCCTCATAGAACAGACAGAGGAGAATGAAAACTCCTCCTACAAGCTTTAACCAGCTCTCAGACAGACACTGATAGAAGTCACAAGACTGCTATATACTGCTGATGAGAAAAGGTGTTTAGCAGTTTACATTTACTAAAATAATTGCATTTTGGTGTACTGTGGGAGACCAGATGTAGTGAATGCAGGTTCTGGGTTTAGTAACACTTTAATAATAGGTTTCACTGTGCTTCTGGGCATTGGTAAAGCCTTTGAATTTTTTTTGTATCAGTATCCTGACTTGTGCCTGTCCACAACTTTATCCTGGAGAACTTTTGACAGTGCCTTGTCACCCATAGTTGATTGTTTGCTTCAGTTTGCACTACCAGGGAGTGAAATGCCCCAGGAAAGCTTTTTTCATGCTGAGCTAATCAAAATGACCACAGCTGATCACAACTGAAAGTCAAATGGCTTTGAATGCCATTGAGAAGGTGGTTAGCTGCACCACATTGAGTTTACAAGTCATTTTTAGGAAGGGGGTGATCCCTTTAGCAACTCAGTGATTCTGTTTTTTAATTTATTTTTCTGACTTGGTGTTATATCTTTCACTTGGATGTTATAAGTTGCACTGAGTAAATACAGATGGATAAAACAAAAACTGCCTCTGTCTTCATTTTAGGCTGAAAACCAACACAATGTTATTACTTTAAAGGGCGGGGGGGTGATTCTTTTCTATACCCATTGTATATACTTGAACCTGTCCAATCTAAGTGGTGACTGCCTTTATTACTGGTTTTTGTAAGCGTCAATTTTGTTAAACAAAAGAATAAGGCGCCTTTCACACTTGTATGACTTGGGACTGCAAAGTCGCACGACTAGTCGTACCCCATGATTTTCAATCAGTGCCATTCATATCTGTGTGATTTCAAAGTAGTCCCTGCACTACCTTGATCTGACGTTGATGCGACTTGAGGTCCATAGACCTCAAGATTACACAGGCATTGCTTCAAGTCGTGTCAAAGTTGTGTGACTTTCAGGTTATACAACTGTGAAAGGGGCCTTAATTGGAAATGGTAAAAATAACGTGCATATATTTGCAAATTATTCTGAATCAGTAACAATGCAAATATTTTATGGTTTACAGTTCAGGGTATATTTTTACAAAAGGTCTAGAATATTTCTTATATGAGGTCATCCTTGCATACAGGTGTGTTACCTTTCCCAGAAATTGTGGAAATCATCATGGCACATTTGCAAAGTGAGTCATGTGACACAAGACTGTTACTACTTTCCAAATTTAAGTGATGACATATAAGCTCTTTAAACAGTACTGTCGTCACTAGTTATATTTTATGCTTTTGACACCAGTGATGTCAAAACTCTCAAAATATAAGGATACCGTGAGTAAAGCATACAGATGTATGCAAAAAATAAAAAAAAATCTATTATACCTGAATGCTGTACTCATGTTTATGATAGCACTCACATACAGTGTGGAAAATAATTATTTGATCTTGTAAGATTTTGTAAGTTTGCCCACCAAAGATCCAATCAAAACATGATTTAGTACTTGGTGGAGAAACCCTTGTTGGCAAGCGCAGAGGTAAGATGTTTCTTGTAGTTGGTTACCAGGGTTGCACACATCTCAGGAGGGATTTTGATCAACTCTTGTTTACAGATCTATCTCTAAATCTTTAAGGTTTCTTGCCTGTCACTTGGCAACTCGAAGTTTCAGCTCCCTCCATAAATTTGCTGTTAAGGATTAAGATCTGGAGACTGGCTAGCCTCTCCATGACCTTGATGTGCTTCCTCTTGAGCCGACTCCTTTGTTGCCTTGGCGGCAGGGGCGTAACGATAGGGGTTGCAGGGGTTGCAATTGCAACCGGGCCCCATGGTCCAGGGGGCCCATGTGCCTCCCTTGTACACCTGAGTAGGAGGGGTGGAATTTAGAGGACCCGATCTCCTCCATTTTCCTCTATCCAGTTTACTTGTCTTCTGCTGTTCCCAGGGCCCCTGTGTGCTTCCCTGGTCCCCCTGGGGCCTGCTGCAGAACTTGTGAAAGGGCCCCACTGCAGTACCGTAATAAAGGGACCCACGATAGGCGTAAAGGGCCCCAGGATCAGTGGGAAGAGGGAAGGGCCCTGGCCAGGGGTCAGGGGGCCCTTCATAATTTCTTGCACCGGGGCCCTGAAGGTTCTAGTTACGCCTCTGCTTGGCGGTATGTTTTGGGTCATTGTCATGCTGGAAAACCCATCCATGACCCATCTTCAGTGTTCTGACTGAGGGAAGAAGGTTCTCATCCAAGATTTTAGAATACATGGCCCTGTCCATTGGCTCCTCAATGTGGCAAAGTCAGTCTGAACCTTTAGCAGAGAAACAGCCCCAAAGCATAATGTTTCCACCTCCTTGCTTGACTGTAAGGATGGTGTTATTAGGGTCATAGTCAGCATTTTTCTTCCTCTAAACACTGCGAGTCGAGTTAATGCCAAAGAGATCAATTTTGGCCTCATCTGACCACAGCACTTTCTCCCAATCCTTCTATGAATCATTTAGATGTTCATTGGCAAACTTCAGACTGGCCTGTACATGTGCATTCCTGAGGAGGGGACCTTGCAGGCACTGTAGGATTTCAATCGTATTGTGTTACCAATGGTTTGTTTGGTGACTGTGGTCCCAATTGCCTTGATATCATTCCCAATCTCCTCCCATGTAGTTCCGGGCTGATCCCTCACTTTTCTCATGATCATCCTTACACCAAGAGGCTAAATCTTGCATGGATCTCCAGACTGAAGGCGATTGATGGTTATTTTGTATTTCTTCCATTTTCGAATAATCACTCCAGCAATTGTCTCCTTTTTACCAAGCTTCTTGCTGATGGTCTTGTAGCCCATTCCAGTCTTGTGCAGGTCTACAATCTTGTCCCTGATGTACTTTGACAGCTCTTTGGTCTTGCCCATGATGGTGGGTTTGAATGGAAGAAAGAGATTCTGTTGACAGGTGTCTTTTATACACATAACGAGTTGTCGTTAGGAGCACCTTATTAAATTGACAAGACTAATTTGTGTACTACATAAGCACATACTGTAGCCAGCCTGTGGGAGCCAGAATTATTGTTGGTTGGTAGGGGATCAAATACTTATTTTACTCACTGAACTGCAACTCAATTATTAACCTACGTATTATGTGTTTTTTCTGGAACAATTATAGACCCTTCATTACTTTGTAAGTGGGCAAACTTACAAAATCAGCAGGGAGCAAATAAATATTTTCCCCACTGTATACACAAGTACAGCAGTGCACAGCCATTGATGTCAAAAATTGGCTGTATGGGGGGAGGAAATACGTCAGCGATTATTTTGCATGAGCTCAGTCAGCCTGTGTGCTGCACCCCATTCTACAATTTCATAGCGCCCGTGCCACTTCCACAAAGATTTGGGCTCGGTATAGGCACGTAAGCCAGGGCTAAGGGTTTGTACTTTGGCATAACAGTTATGCACCCAAGACTGATTCTGCTGGGTCTGTTATACAGTATCTCACAAAAGTGAGTACACCCCTCATATTTTTGTAAATATTTTATTATATCTTTTCATGTGACAACACTAAAGAAATGACATGTTGCTACAATGTAAAGTAGTGAGTGTACAGCTTGCATAACAGTGTAATTTTGCTGTCCCCTCAAAATAACTCAACACCCAGCCATTAATGTCTAAACTGCTGGCAACAAAAGTGAGTTCACCCCTAAGTTAAAATGTCCAAATTGGGCCCAAAGTGTCAATATTTTGTGTGGCCACCATTATTTTCCAGCACCGCCTTAACCCTCTTGGGCATGGAGTTCACCAGAGCTTCACAGGTTGCCACTGGAGTCCTCTTCCACTCCTCCATGACAACATCACGGAGCTGGTGGATGTTAGAGACCTTGCGCTCCTCCACCTTCCATTTGAGGATACCCCATAGATGCTCAATAGGGCTTAGGTCTGGAGACATGCTTGGCCAGTCCATCACCTTTACCCTCAGCTTCTTTAGCAAGGCAGTGGTCGTCTTGGAGGTGTGTTCAGGGTCTGCTTCAGTATGTCACAGTACATGTTGGCATTCATAGTTCCCTCATTGAACTGTAGCTCCCCAGTGCTGGCAGCACTCATGCAGCCCCAGACCATGACACTCCCACCACCATGCTTGACTGTAGACACAACACACTTGTCTTTGTACTCCTCACCTGGTTGCCACCACACACTCTTGACACCATCTGAACCAAATAAGTGTATCTTGGTCTCATCAGACCACGGGACATGGTTCCAGTAATCCATGTCCTTAGTCTGCTTGTCTTCTGCAAACTGTTTGCGGGCTTTCTTGTGCATCATGTTTAGAAAAAGCTTCTTCTGGGATGACAGCCATGCAGACCAATTTGATACGGCATATGGTGTGAGCACGGACAGGCTGACCCCCCCCACCCCTTCAACCTTTGCAGCAATGCTGGCAGCACTCATACGTCTATTTCCCAAAGACAACCTCTGGATATGACGCTGAGCACATGCACTCAACTTCTTTGGTCGACCATGGCGAGGCCTGTTCTGAGTGGACCCTGTACTGAAAATCGCTGTATGGCCACCGTGCTGCAACTCGGTTTTAGGGTCTTGGCAATCTTCTTATAGCCTAGGCCATCTATATGTAGAGCAACCATTCTTTTTTTTTCAGATCCACAGAGAGTTCTTTGCCATGAGGTGCCATGTTGAACTTCCAGTGTCCAGTATGACAGAGTGAGAGCGATAACACCAAATTTAACACACCTGCTCCCCATTAACACCTGAGACCTTGTAACATTAATGAGTCACATGGCACCGGGGAGGAAAAATGGCTAATTGGGCCCAATTTGGACATTTTTCACTTAGGGGTGTACTCACTTTTGTTGGAACAGGTGTATCCGAGCTGCCACCTTCGGTGCAATGTCTGGTGAGCCTCATGAACACAGCACTCAGCCTATGAAGTCTCTGTAAACTTCCATGTAGTCCATACAAAAAAAAGAAAGGCTGGTACCATTGAAGTCGGCTAAAACATCCTTTATTATTGCATGTGAACAACAGTCAAAAAACCAACGCGTTTCGGCCATCAGGCCTTAATCATGGCTCGCTTTTATTGCCAGCAGTTTAGACATTAATGCCTGTCTGTTGAGTTATTTTGAGGGGGTAGCAAATTTACACTGCTATACAAGATGTACACTCACTACTTTATATTGTGTACATTCACTTTTGTGAGATACTGTATGTGGGCCTTTTACAAACAGCATAAACTTCTTATTCTGTCCTGTCTGTTGGTGACACCACACTTTTGAAAATTGTTGCCTCCTGCTCTCAAGTGTCTTTAGAATTGTCCAAGAGACCTCTTGGATGTTGTCTGTGCACCACCTTTAAAGGAGAAAAGCCTGTTGATGCTTGCAGTATTTTCTGTATAGCAAACATGATATGGGGCAACAGGCAATCCCAATCTTTGCCATCAGTAGCCTATACCCATTCCAGCTATCCCTTTAGCGAAGATCTAACACACAGGGCAGGAATCACAATACATTTTCATATCTTTATGTTCCTAAGGCCAGGAAAACCTTTGCAATAATAGATCTTTGGTTTTGTCGTATCCCAAATGTGCTCCCAAAACACGAGGATGAGCCAGATCAAGCACAGTGTATCTGTGGGGCTGTGGTACAAGTTACTTGAGTCATTCGCCTGTACCTCATCCACCCTATACAACAGGCATCTCACACTTCTTAGGAAGTGTGGGTAACTGGCATCAGCTGTCAACCCTTGGGAATCCCCTTAAGGACCTTTACTTGCTTCCTGACGTGCGGTATTTTAATTTAGCTGTCCCTAAGTAATCCTGAAATAAGGGAAGGTCAGGAAAGTCATTCTCTGAACTGGCTTTCCGTGCTTCCCCTGCCAAAACATCTAGCTGAAATCTCTCCACCTCACTGTGGGTTACTGTTACTGCATGCATCTGGAAATTATGCCCCAGGGGAGAAGGGTTGAACACTGGTGTGAGTACATTCCCCTCATATGCCTCATTAACCTTTCCCTGTAAGTTTCAGAACACAGTTCTTGACCACTTTTACTTCATGATCCTAGGTTCTGCTGGTGGTTTCAATAGAGAATGCAACGGTGGGGTAGTTCTTGGTGTCCCCATGAACACATACAGCCACTATCAACTAGATTTTTAGTTTCTGGGCATCCACTAGACTGGTGTTCACCAGGGTAACCTGATTGCTAGAGTCCAGCAGGGCCATCACCGCATAGCTGTCCACTTTAATGGCACATGCCTCTATCTTGGGTTCCCTACTCTGGGTTCCTGTTCACACCAGCCTAGTGACTAGGGACAAACATCTGGCTAGTCCACGTTCCATGAGCTCCTGAAACAATGGATAACTCACAGCCAGGTGTCCCTCTCCTTTAAGGGCACATCTAGCTTGCATGTAGGTATTCTCACAGGCTCCACGGGCTAGGCTCCAGGTTCCATTCTGTCCATAGGGACCTCTTTCCCCCACTTGGCAGCAGAATGCCCTTATCCATTGGTGGCCCTTTGATTTCTGGAAGTTGGACTTTTGGCAACTGGCCTAGTAGAAAGTCCTAAATGGTCAGTTATTGCACCACCAGGACCACCAGCTGATATGTTTCCTTTGAGTAAGCTCTCCTCACAGTTCATTGCATGAGAGTTAGTAGGGCCCACACAAATTGATCCAGAACAACTTTCTCAACAAGCTAGGCTGTATATAAGGTTGTACACTTGAGACTTTACTGGCCTCTTCACTTTGAAAGCCTACATCGCCATAGTTACCGGGAGTCAGGCCAGGATTTTCCCTTTAAGTTTTGTGTACTGATGGGCTTTTATAGCACCCAAGTCAAAATATGCTTTTTGGGACTCCCATTTCGAAAAAGAAGCTAGGACCTCAGCTCATTTAGCATTGGGTAGTTGCACTTGTTCTGCCACTCTCTCAAGTACTGTGAGAAACGCCTCCACATCATCCTCTGTGGTCATCATTTGTAGCATCGCTTGCACATGCTTGCACTTAGCAATGGTATCCTCTACCTGTGGTTTGTTTCCTGCTGAGCAACATTAGCTTGTTGCAGGTTAGCATTATTTGCTGCTGATTGCCATTGGCAACTTGCAGGTGAGCATTTGTTTAATTAGCTCCTCTATTTTAGTTTCCAAAAGATGCACAGTTCTTAAATACACTGTCCCTTTAAGAGCACCAGCTATTTAAGAAAATTGACTCTTTAAGGATTCTTCCCACATCCAACCACCAATTGTAGGGTAAAATGCTCAAAAAGAGGCACGTAGTCCATTTTATTTATAAAAGAAAGGTATTTATTTATCCCAACATAAAATTACATAACACATTTAGGCAACCAGACACAAGATAAAAGTATAAATGACCAAATAAGCTTTCGCTCAACTAAGCCTTACTTGCAGCAGGTATTAAAAAAAGTCCCTTGTCCCAGATAAATGTTCCTTCTGAGAACAACAGCAGTTCATAGGCAGGTTGTTATCACCCTGACAGTCTTAGCGCAGTAGCATTACTACCCTGAGCTGAAACACAGACACTAAACGCCCAAAGTTTGAGCCAGCTGTAGTAAACAAGAAATCTGTTTGGAAATAAAGAGGGTCCATGGGATTAGAAACCCAGTTCTGCCAAATCTCTACAGGGTTCCAGGTGTAATCAACTTAATTGCATGTTTTGTAATCAATATAAGGTAGAGATCTAGGTTTTGCTACCTTAATGCCCGGTACACACAATGGAGTTATCGGGCGAATGATCGTCCGTTTTTTTTTTGCATGCTAATCTCAGATCGAATCGGCAGTCATGAACTTAGTCACGAAAATTCTCATACGGCAGAATAAAAAATCGGATGTGATGTGTTGTAGTGTATTTGTATTGCATTTTCAAATGACAACTGTACTGGTTAAACGAAAATCGTACTATCGGGCATCGAACGAGAGAATTTTTCCTGCATGTCCGATCATGTCCGGACAGAAAATATTGGATAAATTGTTATGATCGGCTCTCGAAAGCTCTATACTCACGATCCGATTATCGTATGATCGCATTGAAAGCGGTATTTTCCATACAATTTTCTGATTGTGTGTACGGGGCTTAACTTGTTGGCTTCATCTCATAATGATGATCTAAAGCCCAACTTCACAATGCAAAGAAAAAAAACTGCAGTGCCCCCCCCCCCCCCAAAATATGGGACCTTAATGCCAATGATCACCATCAGTATAGTTTGTATAAAAGACCATTTATTGAAAAAATACAAAAAGCATTCACTCAAACATTGATGAACTCAATGAATAAAAACATGGATTGACATGACAATTACAATGTATCTCAACATAGCACTAATTAACATTGTATTGTTATAATGATGGCTCCAATACTCTGAAACCAAAAATCTTCTGTACCCAACGCGTTTCAGGACACACACCTTTCCTCAAGGGTACTGTAATGGAGTTCTGGTGTTCAGTGTCTCATGTCCTTCTACAATTAAAGTAAAGAAATATAGCGTTGAGATATGACATACGAGTACAGGCATATTAGACGGACATCCTTCCATCCTTCATTTGGGTTATCACACCTACCCTTTAATGCTGAGAGTGCAAATGTTAAGACAAAGTATACAATTTTCATAGCTAGGGACTGTGAAACAGTCCCCGGCAGGAGATGGCGTGGCTAGATGTCAACAGTGCAATCCCCCCGTCCAGATAGGCTTCCACGGAGGTCCCCCAATACAGGTGGTGCCTCCTAAGGGGATCCGGGTGAGCTGCATTGTATTAAAAAAGAGGTATATACAGTATATAGTATTCCAAACCACCACGATTCTACTGTTACAAATTGGGCAATGAAAAACTAACTCTAGGGGATAAAGGAAGAGGGTGTATTACCGTATTCCTCACTCCAGTGCTGTCCTCTTCTCCCTGATACTCCGAGTGTCCCTTTGTGTCATCATGTACAGCACAGGACTATCAATGAGATAGAAAACCTCCCACAGGCCGCAGGCACCTTTGAAATCCTAGAAATGAAATTGCGGGGGACTGGTTGCATTGATGTACGGAGCCTGCCGGGACAAGGGATCAAGTAAATGTTACATCTTTTTCCTCTAACCCTTACCATGGAGCTAAATATCTCCTATACATCACCTATGTCTACCAAAGCATGTTCATGTAATTTTGTAATCTACACCATAACAAGAATGTAAATTGATATAAAACATTTTGAACCTTTAGAAAATATTCAGTATTTGTATGGCTTCTTAAAAAACAATCACAAGCTACACACAAAATAGTCATAATTCTAGTTAAAGACGTTCTTGATTAATCTACATTTTAAGCAATATTTATAATTTGCCATATATGTATTAAAAAAAGGGATTAAACAGTTTAGATCAGGTATGAAATATGTGCATTTCCCATTTAATTAGTAAATAGTGGTCTCCATTTTATAAGCAATGGTCTCAACCAAATGTTTTCTTGTTTCTGGATAGCAATTTGGAGGTATTATATCCAAATTCTGTAAACAAAACGGTCTTATCTCACGTATATTTTTATAATGTGTTACTTCAATGGTGTACTTCAGATCATGCCACAGCACTTCAGTGCAACTTAAGTCTGGAAAGGGTCATACTGTAGATGATGTAATCCTCTATTTTGGATCAGTGTCATGTTGCATGACCCAATTACTTTTAAGTTTTAGATTACAGACAGATACCCTGACATTCTATTGTAAAATTACCTGGTAAATTCATTGGTCCTTTGGTAATTGCAAACTTGGCACCCCTGAGGCTGTAAAGCATCCTCACACCATTATTGCTCCTCCACCATCTTCACAGTTGGTATAAGGTTTTGGTGGTGGTACAAAAGGTTCTTTTTAACCCAACTTTACATTTTTGTCTTTTCTCTCTGCAAAACATTGCATTTGTGCCATGGAACATCTAAGTGGCCTTTATCAAACTTGACAGAGATAGCAATTTTTTTTTTTGGTGAATGGTAAACGCAAATGGGTTGCAACAGAAGCCTACAGATCCTTAGATCCTGAGTATTGTATTGTGTGCTCATTCCCTAATCTTTGGAGGATATTAATATCTAGGAAAAGCAGGAAAAGTGTTGACCTCATCAGTGTGTAGACTATCAACCTAACAGTGAACTGATAGCAGTAGAAGTAATATTGTAACCCTTTCTAGTCTTATGAGCCTTAAGCTTCATGCACACAGGACGTCAAAAAAACTTCCTAAAAACATCAGTAGCTTATCAGTGATTTTTTCAGCTTTTACCAACGTTATATCACCGCTGTTTTTGAGCGGGTTTTTTGCGTATTTTCGCGTTTTCAAAGGGCCAGCTTTTTTTTTTCTCAATTGATCTAAAACGTCCAAAATGTTGGGGATCAACGTTTAGCCATGTTTTTGCACGTTTTTGAGCATTTGAACATTTTTACAGCTGAAAAACTTCTCTCAGAACCCACTGGTCTTGGGTTTTTTTTTACAGCTCAAAAACATCACTGCTAAAAACAGTTGATAACAGCCTATGTGTGCATGAGCACATAGGATAACATGATGGAGTGTTTAAAAATGTCTGCAGCTAAAAACAGCTGCTGTAAAACAGTCAAAAAACATCCTGTGTGCATGAGGCCTTAAAGTGTTACTAAACCCAGGACCCTGCATTCACTACATCTGGTCTCCCACACCACAGTACACAGAACATGAAAATGCAGTTATTTTAGTAAATATAAACAGCTAAATACCTTTTCTCATCAGCAGTATATAGCAGTCGTATGGCTTTTATCAGTGTCTGGTTAAAGCTTGTAGGGGTTTTCATTCTCCTCTGACTGTCCTATGAGGCTGCATGACCCCAGACCCTCTGTCTGATTGGCCCTGTGCTGATCACATGCAGCCTCCCAAAAAAAACTCTCTAGCAATACACACCAAACTGAGCATGCCTTCTAGGGTTCTGTTCTATCAGCAGATGGATTGAGGTCAGTAAAAGAAGGGGGGATCAGAGAAGATAGGATAAAACAGCCTTTTTACACAATGCAGAGGATTAACCCCCACAGTAAGTATAACAAGCATGCTTTATTGCATATACAGTCTGATTTTACTGTTGCGGGTTTAGTAACACTTTTCTGAATTGGCGGTCTATTTTGATGGGGTAATATTGCACTTTAAGGCCTCATACACACGGACGTTTCTAAAAAAATAAACAAAACGTCGGGCCCCACGTCAAGGAAAAAAAGGCGTTTTTCGGCGTTATGCATCAGCGTTTTTGAGCGTTAGTGAGCGTCGGCGTCAATAGGCGTTTTTTTAAAAAAATCATCCTTCTGCTATTTTTCAACCTAAAAACGTCGGCGTCAAAAAACGCCGGAAAACACAGGTATAATAATAGGTGGCGTTTGTTGCCGTTTGTTGCCGTTTGTTGGCATATTGTGGCGTCGGCGTCAAAAAATGCCAAAACGTTACAGCCTCAGAACGCGATGGCTGTGGGTTCTAGTTTCAGCTCACTAACGCCGACGTCATCTACAGCTCAAAAACGCAGACGTTTTTATGGGGCCAGTGACTAACATGGAGAGCTGCAAAAAACGCCAGAAAACGCCGGCGTCAAAAAACGTCCGTGTGTATGAGGCCTAACAGTATTAATACTGGTTGAATTCAAGTGCCTTTTTTACCACATGTTCAACAAAAAGAATGTAAAATGTTTTGTGTTGTTCAGTAGATTTTTTATTTTTATTATTTTTATTACTTAGAAGATCAGATCCCATTTTTCTGGATCATTCTTGGAGAAATCTTAAAAATCCTGGAGGACTCACAAACTTTTTCTCCTAATTGTTGACATAACATAAGCTTGTTATTTTGTAAAGTCATCTTGTTCTTGCCTATTTCCCCTTTCTTGCCCCAACAATTGCCAGAGCTAAGTGTATAAGACTCTAATTTCATTTGTACACTGCATATGCTTGTTGTTAAAATGTAAGCGAGCAGATGGTAGAGCTCTGAATGTAAAGCTTGTTTTTCATGTCACGACACATACACGATTACAAAGGGGACAGGCTAACGCTGGAATGTTCAGCATTATACAAAGCAGACAATGTGGAATTGCAGTTAATATAAAATGCAGAAGACAATGAAGCTGACTCGCTGGTCCTGTCTGCTTCTGAAGTGCTGTACTGAGGAATGCTGTACAATTCTGCATTCTGTCTAGATGAAGCTGAACGGTTCGTCACTGCTGAGGGATTTGCGTTTGGGTGGAGAGGCCACAACACAATGATCATTACGTCCCTACAACCAGCTTTTCTGCTTTTTCTTCTCAGGTTCCTCCTCCTCCCTTTTTATCTCTCTACTTAATGCTTCTGAAGAAAGTTCCAGATTTTGGCCTTTTCTGCCGTAGATGAGCTGGACGCCATATTAGTCATACACGGTCTGCTCGTAATAAGAAGTCGATTGCAACCAAAAGTATCTATGTATTTACTTTAACCAGCCAACTTTTGTCAAGAAAGCAAGGTCAGCTTACAGTCAATTACAGGGAGATCAAAATAATATTAAACAGATTACAATGCAGAAATATTACTTAGTCTGTTTATACCCAATCATGCCAGAAATGTCGGTAACACTTTGGCAGCCTAACATAAGAGCTCGGCATACCAGTTAAACCAGGCCCTGAGCCTTAGTGTTGATGTTATTTACGTTTCAAGGAAATTATAGTTCAGTAACACTTGAAGTGCCATTGTTTGCCACTCCTAAATAACCTCAGGCTATATCCCTTATACAGCTGGAAATATTTCCTGCATGAAAGTCAGTTCTGCTATTGCAGTATGCACTACAAAAATATGATGCATGCAGTGGCTATGAAGTGGGGACAGTACCAGCTGTAACTGTTCCTGGGCCGGAGGCCAGCACTAACGTCGTCGTGAAATTCTGACTCATAACTGTCATCAAGGTAAAATTTAAGCAGTTAAGGGATGAAGACAATGGGGGGTAAGACTGCCAAAGGTTATATGGTATGCAAAATATATACAAGGTGCATACGTTGGTGATACATGTTGGTACATGATACTGGTTGTGGTAATAATGGTGTTGACATGTGAGACAAGGTCCTGATTCATGTGTTGAATACATTGCTATCCTAGCAGCCTCCATTACATTCAGACAAATTGAGCATGTCTACAGTTACTGTATTAAATTGCATTATTCTGATCGCAGTCCTGGTTTGTCTGTGCATGTTTCAACTTACTAAGGGCTAAACTAGTAAAATAGTCACATTATTAGTAGATCTAAAATGGATGACAATTCAATTGCTGTGCATAAATAATTACCAAGATAGTTTTTTTCTGTTTCAGTCGTTTTTATTGATGTTTCAGCAAAAAAATCATAAAAAGAGACAAAATACAAAACCAACTGTAATATCATTGTATACATCCATCATATTCTGCAAATATGACTGCGAAAACTAGAAAAGTAAAGCAGCCCAGATTTGCTATGATTATGCATTACAAAACGAATTCCCAGTATCAATTAATAAAAAGTAAGGTATATAACAATCTCCTATGGCTCCAAACTTGTCAGTGTAGCGCCCTCTATTAGGTGGGAGCTAGAGATAGATTTTTGGGTAGGTGAGGTAAAAATTTAGCCAGGCCTGAAAATATGCAGGCCTGGTTGTTTTGGATTCTGGGCTGGGAGTGGCTCAGGGTAGGACTGGGTGATTCACAGATGATGTCACCAGGACCTCCCACTTCTTTCCAGGGAAGCTTCTGGAGCTTTCTGGAAAGAGAGGTGGGAGGGTGTGTCTAGTCATCTGGGGTATTCTGGGGAGCCCTGACCAATCCCCAATCTGGATTGGCAGGGGGCAGGCCTCCTCAAATGCTCAGGGTCAGCCCAATGAAGGGAGGAGTTTGGGTGTAAGTAGGAGGGATGAGATAGCGTGGGGGTTGTCGTGGCCCCGGAGAGCCCCCAGTCTGGGGGGGTGACCTTGACCAGGTAGAGCTCAGGCGCAGCCAGGAGGAGCGAGATCTTGGTGGCAGGCACATGGGAGAGCGGAAAGGACAGCTGGAGAGAACGTTATTGGAGAGATCTCTGAGAGGAATTACAAGTCGCAGGTGTCAGTGAGTGAAACATACCCTGGGAGGCTGGAGGAGAAGCATGCCGGAACGGATTGGGGTGAGAGACAGTCTGGGAAGGATGCAGAGGCCAGCACGGGTTTGTGGTGTCACTGTGGCAGTGGAGAAGGTTGTTGCAGCCAAGAGGGCTGACAGGGCCTTGAGGAGGATGGGCTGGGAGCAGTAGTCCATCAGGCCGGCTAGCACAGTAGTACTTTTTCTACACTTCGGGTACCAACTATCCCTGCCTGTAATGGGTGGTCCGGAGGTCCTACTTCAACTACAGCAGGCCTCACCATGTGCTAGCTAGGCCAAACAAGAGGATATTGAGGCCTGGTAAATATCCTTCCAGGTCTCACCAATGAGAGCAAGTATTGTGCAGGAGAGAGGAACAGGAGTCTGAGAAGCAAGTGATGTGCTGGAGGAAGAGAAAGGAGTGTATATACTGGAAGTGTATATAGAAGGTCCCAAACTAAATGGAATCTATTCGTTAGGCATTAGGGATGGGCCAAACATCCCCCGGTTCGGTTCACACCAGAACATGCGGACAGGCAAAAAATTTGTGCAAACATTCGAACACCGTTAAAGTCTATGGGACCCGAACACGAAAAATCAAAAGTGCTTATTTAAGGTATGCAAGTTATTGCCCTAAAAAGTCAATTGTTTTTTCAGGAGCAGTGATTTTATTAATGTTTAAAGTGAAACAATAAAAATAAAATATTCCTTTAAATAATGTGCGTGGGGGGTCCCTTAGTCTGCCTGTAAAAGGGTGCACCTCTGTGATGTTTAGAGCATAGCCAGAGAAAAATGACATTTGTGAAGGAAAAATTGTCATTTAAAATCTCGGCTGTAATGTATTGCCAGCTCCCGGCAATATACAGAAAAGTCACTGAAAAAATTTGTGTGGGGTCCCCCCAAAGCACCTTGTCCCCATGTTGATGGGGACAAGAGCCTCTTCCCCACAACCCTGGGCTGTGGTTGTGGGGGTGTGCGGGCAGGGTGCTTATCGGAATCTGGAAACCTCCTTTAATAAGGGGGCCCCCGGATCCTGGCCCACCCCTATGTGAATTAGTATTGGGTACATCGTACCCCCACTAATTCACCAAAAGTGTCAAAAAAGAAAAAAAACACAGGAGACAATTAGGGACAAGTCCTTTATTAAAAAATAAAAATAAGTGTCCCCCGTTGTAATCCATCGTCAATCACGGCCAGCGACGGACCCAAAAAAACCCCAAAAAAACAAACAGCTCCTCCTCCATGAGAGGGCTCCCTCCGACTGAGCTCTATTTTGTTTGACGTTTTATTTATAGTGAACGGCAGGGCCACCCAGTGACGTAATTGAGCACCCCTCTGATGTCACATGATGTTAGAAGGGGGTGGGATCACCCGGTGGCCCAGCCCTGCACTATAAATAAAACGTCAATGCAAAGCCAGCGACAGCCCACCAATGGAGGAGGAGCTGTGCAAGCCGTCTGTGTGCAATGCATTATGGGGCGCTCCGCGGCGGTGAAGTTGCTGCGAACGTCCCATAATGCTCTAAATTCGATGAACGGGCGAATGCCCGATGTTTGGGTCGAACTTACGTACGACTCGAACCGCGGACCCATCTCTATTGGGCATCCCAAAGCTTTTCAATCCCTATCCAAATTTAATCCCCTAATAAATAAAACAAAACACAATTACTGGCCTGTTTAGTGGCTCTGGATGTGGTATGGATGTGTTTGAGGGCAGTGTGATCAGGTGGACCACAACACTCAGCCACCCCTAAGGGGTCCATTGGCTACATTAGTAATGCAATGGGCATCATACCAAGAGAAAACAATAGACATGAGACATACTAGAAAAATATAGTAATCCGGTGGGAGCAGCTCTCATGAAACAAGGCCCCATATAGGGCATCCGCTTACCAAAAATTACTAATAACTGATATGCCTAAAGTAATAATGGTCAACCATCAAACAGGTGTACCAATGAAGCTACATAATATACAGCATTGTTGGTAAAAAAAAAAGTTAAAAAGGAAAAAGAGAAGAGAATAACAAAAAGAAGAGGGAGAGAGGGGAAGTAAAGAGTCCCCTACCGACCAGATATCCAACTACATCCGGTACTTGTAAATAAGAAAGCCAAGGCTTCCATATCTTGTCAAGTGCCTGTTTATTCCTTAAAACGCTCACAGCAATCTTTTCACTGAGCATGATCCAAGTCAACTGGAGTTTCAGCAAAGCTAAATCGACTACTGGGCTTTTCCAAATCGTTGCAATAGTTATCTTGGCCGGGGGCAAACAAAATAAAGAAAACAAAATAAATTAGGGTCTGCGTATCTCTTGGGGTGTTATCAACTAGCATGTTCAGCAGCGCAATCCGAGCATCCCTAACAATGTTAGGACACAATGTTAGGTTGGTAAATGTTTTTAGAAAGAAAAAGAGATTTTAGTGATTGGGATTAGATTTACCGTACTTTAACTACTACTAAAAATCTGTACGGAGAACCCAGGGGCTTTGCTGTCACTTTGTTCTCAGAATGTAGTTTTGTTGATTTTATGTCTCTTCTTTTTGCATGATTAGCTTTTCTATGTGGTGATGATTTAACCTAAATATATACACATATGTTTTCCATGAAACTGGCACCATAGCACAGATACAGTATATTGTGAAAGAGGGAAACAATTGAGACTACAAACATTTCTTCCCTTCCCTCAAAGGGACATCAATAAGCGTTATTATACAAAATTTTACTAAGCACTTGATGTGTCTAAAATGATCACATATGACCCCATTATAATTGAAAACATATATGGCCCTTTTTTGTCAACATAAATATATGTTTAAGGTTTCCTCAGTCCTTTAATATCTACATGGATAGGTATTTGAATGCTTTATGTGACAATTCTTCATCCGCAGAATGCCATAACTATACTATATAATGTTGAAACCATGAAAAAATATTCAGTGGTTGTATATAGAAATTTAGCAAGTTGCTTGCTGCAAACGTATCCTGTTTCTAACATTTAAATCTGATAACATATCTGTCCATAGGAGACATGCTCGGCTATTGCCATAGGAAACATACAATACTTAGGTTGTTTTCTGTATAAAGCCAGGTTTACATATGTGTGAACATATGTATACACATATGTGCGGCTGCAGGTTCATGCCTGGGGTCCAGTGCATGTCTGTTCACTGGTTCAGGTGCGATTCAGATAAGAATTATCCACTCTGCGGCCGCATCGGACCTGTGTGACCCGCCTCCATTGAGAGTCGGTCACACTTGCAAGTCATCCAATTTGCGCATATGTGAACCCAGCCTTACTCATAAATCCTTTACCATCCACATCTTAGAATTAGCCATTGCCCATTTTCCTAAATACTCATTCCGACCCAAGTGTATACGCGTTTAACCTACTGAACGTTCACACTGGCTGAGAGTTACCTCCGCCCAGTGTGTCCAGGCTACGCCGGCGTCTCACCTATTAAGAATAGACTTAGCGTGGACTTGGTCACTTGTCTGTACGTGACCTGGGGTCCGTACTTGGACGTCGGCGTGTATACACATATGTATACAAGTGTGTATACATTTGGACCGAAATATGTCTTTTGTTGGATTCATAACATACAAAGGATACCGTTATCGGCTCGTACAGAGGATACCTGTCTATACAATAGTCTAAA
>BLSH010106108.1:1908940-1931492 GCA_018402905.1 Glandirana rugosa
TAAAATCTCGTCTACGGGAGGGAGCAAATCAGAGGTTTTTTATGGGGAGGACCAAGGTATCGTGTTTGGGTCGAAGGTCTAGTTTCCCCCAAAGACAACGAAAAGTGGTTAGTAAATGGGGTCTTCAAGATCTGGTCTTCTAACTGGGAGATCCATCTAAATATAAAAACTTTGATAGGAAACTTGTTTGTTAGAAGTGGTAACAATTGCAAATAAGAGGATTGGTCCTAGTTGAGGCAAAGGAGAGGAGTCACGATAGGGTCGAACTCAGGAAGACATGGTGGTTATAAATCTACCTAGAGGGTCAATCTTCTGGTCTAGAACTTCTGGGGTAAATGATTGGTGAAAAGCAACAGAAACCCCCTTTGATCTGGAAGCTGGGTTTGTGCTATGGAACCAGGAGGGGTATTTTTTGGAGACTAAACGAGGGAGGGCATCTGCTCTAAAATGTGTTTCTTGTAACATGAGAATTTGAGAGCGTTGTTTATGGAAATGGTGAAGGATCTGATAGCGCTTTTCGGGGGTGTTAAATCCTCTGCAATTCAGAGAGGATACCTTAAGGTGTGGGGTTGGAGCCATGGTTAAGGTATTGGATTCGGGCGCTACATATGAGCAGTAGGAAATAAACCTGCGGTCCAGATCCAAGGAGAGGGGGGAGGGGGAAGAGGAGTGGGACAGAGAAACAGGAGGAGAAACAGAAGCTGATGATCAGCAGTGAAAAAGTAGAAAGAGTGAGAGAAATAACATTGGTGAAACATTGAGTACAAAAAAGAGCTAAAAGCTCAGGCCAATAAGGCCACAATCTAAGTATATAACGAAACCGTTTGTGCGGGGCCAGCCTGGGCACCGGAAGCCCTAAGGAGGGAACCGTGGTCAGCGCACAGGGTGTGCTCCCCTGAACCAGGATAGATAACCATTTACATCAGAGAAAGAATATTTACATCCTACGGTAGAGATGAAGGAGGTATATTTATGTCACTCCCAGCCGGGAGGACAATGTATATGCAGTGTGGCTAAGAGGGTGGAGGCCCCCCACTGCAGTAAACAAGGGATGGCGTCACCCCCACAGCCACACTGTAGCAGCAACTAACCCAGATTAAACAAACATCAATATATAAACTGAATTTGGAAGGAAACAGATATTATAGAAAGGATGCATCAATTGCCACCATTTTGTCTGGGTGTAGCAGACCCAGAGAAAGTATGGAAAGCCAGGAGTCTCAGTCCTAGGGTCACCCAGGGGAAGATTTAGATCCGGCTGGTCTTGGACGTTTCTTATTCTTGGAGCTGCCCTGCCATCCAGAGTTCAGGGGTAGGCCTGGAGTTGCTGCTTTCAGGGGCCAGTCAGGGATAGAGATCTGGGGAAGCTCAAATGTTCCAAGGAAATTAGGGAGATCCCCAAGGGTGCGGAAAGTTGCTGATTTACCCTCATGGGAGGCAGATAGTTGGAAGGGAAACCCCCAATGGTATTTAATATGTCTCTCATGAAGGGCACTTGTGACTGCCTTCAGGGCACGTCTCATGTCCAGGGTCAGCTTTGAGATATCAGGCAGGAGCTTGATCTGTGTGTCATTGAACATGATGGCGTCCTGGTCCCGTGCTGCTTGCATAATGGCAGCTTTTATGGTGTAGTGGTGGACACGACAGATCACGTCCCTAGGAAAGGCAGGGTTAGGATTTTTAGGGCCTAAGGCTCTATGAATGCGATCAAGTTCGAGCGGGGAATCCTCAGGCTTCTGTAAAAGCTGGTTGAATATCCGTAAGGCCACCGGGGATAAGTCTTTGGTCTCCACTGTTTCAGGGAGACCTCTAATGCGGATATTATTACGCCTGCTGCGATTTTCTTGATTGTCTTGGCGATAATAAAGCTGGTGTATTTGGATAGTGTGCTCCTGCAGGATGGCTACATGGGAGTTAACAGTAGTAACAGTGTCCTCAACTGTGTGCTCTATGTCCTCCATCCTCCCTGTCACATCCCTGCGGAGGTCTGCTATCTCTTGTTTGTAAGAATGCTCCAGCCTTTTAACATAATTCTCAAAGTCATGGCGTGTCAGGAGGGCTTTAATATAAGCTTCTATGTCCCAGCCTATACTGGAGCGTTGTGAGTCTGGGGAGTGACAACCCGAGCGTGTTGAGCCATGATCCGACTCCTGTGGGGAGTGTGTGCGGTGGCGTGTCCTCACCTGGGAGGCCTGATGCTGCGAGGAGGCGTGGGCCGGCGCCATCTTGGAAGCAGGGGTGCCGCTCCGAGAGGCCTCCGAGTGGGTGAAAAAACGCCCGATTTTGCCGTCTCTTGGAGTTCCAGCGGGTCTCTGGACGTCCCCACTCCCTTTCCTTCCCATCTCCGGGCAATCAAGCAGCTGGAGCTAGTCCGTAGGATGAACACAGCCTGGTGTCAGTGGGAGCCGAGGCAATGAACGTCTTATCGCGCCATGCGCTAAGCCACGCCCCCCCTAGCCCTACTTTAAAGCCCCGTACACACGGGACGAATGTCAGGAGACATCAGCCGGTCCAAAAACAATGCCGACATTTGGCCCATGTGTATGCCAGCCGGCCCAATAGAAGACGACCAAACATCCAGCTTCTGTCAGATGTGCATGCTGGAAGACCAGCAGCCAACTGGCTCCCGATCAGTGCTCTCAGCCAATCAGATCGGAGTGTTCTGGCGGGGGCGCCCCCCCCCTGTCGGAAAACAACAGCTCAGCATGGGAAATCGCTGTACTAACGTTGGATCGTTAGTACAGTGGCTCTGACCAGAGCTGACAGTGTTTTTTCACTCAACCCGCTGAAGTAAGTCCAAAAGGACCTCTAGCTGACATGCAGAACGATCTAATCCAAGCCCTGAGCACAGTCGATTGTCTAGGTCAAGACATCTCTCTGATGGAAAAACATCCTCTAGGAGACAGAGTTCTTCAAAATCTCCCAGTCGGAAAGCTCTAGAAGTGCCGGGCTTGTGGAGCCAATACTATGGCTAGTAAATTAGTCTGCAAGGACTGTTTTCGAGACTATGTCGCTGAAGGGGGGGGCTGAGGCCCAACAAGTGACAGATTTGATCAAAAAGGTCGTCAAAGACTCACTAGTGGGATTAATGATGTCAACACCTTCTCAGCAAGCTGCAACAAATTTGCAGGAAGAGATCTCTGATGTGGCTTTCCCAGGGCCCTCTAGCAGTGATCCTTTTGTACCTGCATCAGCCCTCCCTCTTACGGTTGCAGGAGACAGGAAGGTATCCAGAGATTCTTCAGATGAAGCAGAGCCGTCATGGTTTAGCGTCTCTTTGATTCAGCCATACGTCTCAGCAGTTAACCAGGCTATAGGCTGGGAAGAGGCAGAAGAACCTCCTAAAAAATCAAGAAGCTATTTTCCTTTTTTAAAGAAGCGTCTTTCTTTTTTTCCACTTATGGATGAAGGTAAAGACCTCATAGAGGATGAGTGGAAAAAAAACAGAAAAGTGTTTTTCCCTAAATCGCTTGAATAAGCTTTACCCATTGGCAGAACAGGCCTCAGTACTATTGGACAACTCGCCAGTAGTTGACACAGCAGTGGTCCGCCTGGCCAAGAATATCACATTACCAATGGAGGACTTTGCATCTTTTAAAGATCCATTGGATAGATGCATTGATTCTGACTTGAAGAAGGCCTACCAATTGGCTGGAGGCGCCTACAGGCCAGCGATTGCGTTAACGTCAGTTTGAAACGCTATTAGGATTTGGACTGATAACATAGAGATGGCCATTCGACAAGATGTTCCAAAGGAGGACATAATAAAGGCTCTTGAGGAGCTCAATTTACCAGCAGATTTTGTTGGAGAAGCAGCCATCGATTCTACCAGATATTCGGCCAGGGCAATGCTACATAGAGTAATGCCAAAGTGGGCCTTGTGTTAAAACCTTGGGCTGCCAATGCAGCTTCAAAGCAGAACTGGTGTAAAATCCCCTTTGATGGGAAGGCCTTGTTTGGGGACAAACTCGATAAGGCGATCTCCCGGGTGACAGGAGGAAAATCGGAGTTACTTCCCCAGGACAAAGGATGAGACAATCAAGAGTATTTTCTTCCAAATTTCAATCTTCAAGAAATAGAAATTTCTCCCAGTTCTGGCAACAGAGATCCTAAGAGAAATTGGAAAATCACCCAGGCCGCTTTCCTAAAATCACATAAGCAGAAGACCCTCCCCAATTCCCAGGACATTACAAAATCTTTTTGATGCGAGGCCCTCCAAAGCGATTCTGGTAGGGGCCAGGTTAAAACACTTTTCAAAGATTTGGTCCAACCGATGCAGGGATCCTTGGGTGATCTCCGCTGTCTGTTTCAGGCATTTTTGGACATTCTCAGTTCTACCCCAGCAAGATTCCTTTGCTCTAACGAGAATCCTGGTCTCCCCACAATAGGCAGAAGCACTGCATCAGTTCCTGTTCTCTCTACAAAGTCAGCAGGCGGTAATCCCAGTCCCTCCTTCCGAGAGATATACAGAATTTTATGTTCCTCGTGCCAAAAAAGAATGGCGAGTGGAGACCAGTAATGGATCTGAAGATACTGAATCACTTCATTCATTTAGAGAGCTTCAAAATGGAGTCTTTGCAAACAATCATACAGATTGTGCAACCAGGAGATTGGATGATATCAGTGGATCTGCAGGATGCCTATTTTTACATACCCATTCTGCCCTCCTTCCAGAAATATCTGAGAATGGCAGTCGGTCAGATACATCTCCAATTTCAAAGTTTACCCTTCGGCCTCTGCACCTCCCCTGAATGCGATATTAGCCCCTTTGAGGGAGAAGGGATTGAGCGTCTTCCACTACTTAGACAATATCCTTTTACTAGCCGCCAATCCAGTAAGCTTCTGGAACACAAGGATAACAACTTTGACAGATTTCAGGTGGCTGGTGAATCAGGTGAAGAGTCTTCTCACCCCGACACAGACTATAATCTATCCTGGGGCCTTATTCAACACTTCAGTGGGGGTGTGCCTTTCTCCCCAGAACGTGACATCAATCTTGCGGAAGATGAAACACATCAGAACCCTGTTCCACCTCTCTGCTTCAAATTGTCTGAGTTTAATTGGAACCATGTCATCTTGCATTCCGATGTTGCCATAGGCTCATCGGCACCTGAGGCATTTTCAAGTGGGGTTCCTGGCACAGTGGAGGAAGCAGTCCCTAAATCAATGCATATATCTAACGAAGCCCATGAAGAGGGGTCTTCTGTGGTGGACGAAGAAAGAGATTGTTAGGAGAAGATCTGTGCCTTTAAGAAGACTTGTGCGCTTGTGCGCGCGTCTGTGAGTGTGTCGGTGTGCCCGCACGCACTGGAAATGGTGCCAAATGGCTCCATTTAAGCCTGCAATGCCCAGCAGCCGGTGCTGTCAGTTCTACAGTGCTAGTGTGTTCCTGAGAGCAACCTGTACTCTGATCCTGTATCCTGATCTTTGTTCCTGTGACCCGGCTTGTCTGACCTAGATTGACCTCCGCCTACACCGACCCCCAGCTTGCCCATGACGACTCTTCTGCCTGACCCTTTGTACTTTGCTGCCTGCCTGTTAACGACCCTGCCTGTACCCGACAACTCTTTAGCCTGCACCTTCTGTACCGCTTGCCAGCCAGTTGCCGACCTCAGCCTGCCTCACTACTCTAAGGATTGCACGAGTCACTGACGGACCCATCATACCATCAGTGTTCCTGTCCAGCCCTCATGCCCCCTGTGCTCTGGAACCCTCTGTCTGCTCTACCAGGGGTTCCCGAACCAGGGCCGTAAGAGTGGTTGCTTCCTGCACAAGACAGACTCCACCACCAGGTGCATGACAGCAACAGACAGCCATGTCTGAGTCTGCGCAGGGAGCACCCTCTGCTATGGATGAACTATGTGTCCACTTAGCCGGCCTTATGCAGGCAGTTAAGAACCTTCAAGAAGGTTACACCCGGCTGGAAGAATGGGTTCAGGAGCTCTCTGTACCCGCAGCTCCTGGAGGTAGCCAGGCCACTGGGCGCACCATTGTGGCCCTACCATCTGAACCCAAGGTCCCCCTGCCAGACAAGTTTTCAGGGGACCGTTGCAAGTTCCGGGCCTTCCGCAACTCCTGCAAGCTTTATTCTGGCCTCTAACCCCACACCTTCTCACTAGAGGCTACGAAAGTGGGACTGGTCATCTCCCTGCTACAGGCAGAGCCCCAAGCATGGGCCCACCATTTATGGTAACAGAGAGCACCAGAAGTCTCTACCCTGGCTCTGTTCTTTCAAGCCATAGCCCGGTTGTATGAAGACTCCCACCAGGCAGCCACTGTGGAGGCTGCGTTACACACCCTCCAGCAAGGCCACCGCTCTGCGGAGGACTGTGTAGCAGAGTTCAGGCGATGGGGTGCAGATACGGCATGGAACGACGCCGCACTCTGCTATCAGTTCCACCTGGGACTATCGGAGCCCCTCAAAGATGAGCTGGCCCGTGTGCCTGCAACACTGGATGCACTTATCAACCTGGCAATCCAGATTGATCGACGTGCCCAGTTCTCCCCACCAAGTCTCTCATCTTGCACTTTCTCTTTCCCTGCAGCTTCCAAGAAGGATTATCCGAGTGCAAGCTATAATTGATTCTGGAGCTTGTAGCTGCTTGGTGGACGAGAACTTTGCAGCTTCCCACCAAATTCCTCTTCGGCCAAAGACCCATAAATTTGTCATCCGTCTGGCCGATGGATCCCCTATTAAGTCTGGTGTGGTAACCCATGAAACTGCCCCACTATTGGCCACCACAGCCAACAGCTACCAGGAACTTCTTCTGCTGGATGCCATAGCAACCCTTCTGTTCCCCATCATCCTGGGCCTGCCCTGGCTCCAGGACACAGCCCTAATATAGACTGGACCACCGGGACCATCAAGTTCTGATCCCCATATTGCCGGCAGTATTGCCTAAAACGGGTCGAGGAAATTGCGCCCACCCTGGGCTGTCTGGACATAGACTCAGATCCGGAAACCCGTCTGCCTGTCCTGACCGTCTACCATGGCTACTTGGACGTATTCAGTAAAAAAGGGGCTGAGAAACTCTCGCCTCACCGTCCATATGATTGCCCAATTGAGCTCCTACTGGGAGCTGAAGTGCCTTTTGGGAGGATTTACCCCTTGTTGGAACTTGTGTTGGCGGCCACCAAGGCCTATCTAGACGAAAATCTAGAAAAGGGGTTCATCTGACTCTCCACGTCCCCACGGCGGGTATATTCTTTGTGGAGGAAAAGGACCACTCTTTACGTCCCTGTATAGACTACTTAGTTCGGGTACTGAACTGGATAACGGTTAAGAACCGTTACCCCTTACCTCTGGTTTCAGAACTATTCCAAAGGCGGGGGTCTGGCACCGTTTTTACCAAGCTTGATCTACGGGATGCATACAACCCGCATCCGAGAAGGCGATGAGTGGCTTCCGTACTCATTTTGGGCACTACGAGTACTTGGTCATGCCCTTCGGCCTGTGCAATGCCCCCGCCACGTTCCAGCACTTTGTGAATGACGTCTTCCAGGATTTCTTAGACCTGTTTGTCATCATATATCTGGACGATATTCTGATTTTCTCTTCCTCCCTCGAGGAACACTGTGAACATATCATCAAGGTCCTGAGCCGCCTCCGGCAGCATGGGCTCTATGCCAAGGCCGAGAAGTGTGCCTTTAAGCAAGCCAGCATTCACTTCCTGGGACTAGTCCTCTCAGTGACCGGTATCACAATGGACACTCAGAAGGTCTCCACTATCCTTGACTGGCCGCCACCTACAGACAGGAAAGGGGTCTAATGTTTTGTGGGCTTCGCAAACTTTTATAGAAAGTTTATAAAGGGATTCTCCGCCATCATTGCTCCGATTACGCAGCTCACGAAGCAAAACTCCCGCTTCCAGTGGACCACCGAGGCCGACATGGCCTTCCAGACTCTGAAGGGACTGTTCACGGCAGCGCCCATCTTAAAACATCCTGACCCAGCCTTGCTTTACGTCCTGGAGGTTGATGCTTCGGAGACCGCCGTGGGGGCAGTTGTTTCCCAGAGACAGGGCTCCAAGGCCCTGCTCCATCCCGTCGCGTTCTTCTCTTGAAAACTATCAGCTCCGGAGAAGAACTAAGACGTGGGGGATAGAGAACTCCTAGCCATCAAATCGGCATTGGAGGAATGGAGATATTTGCTCGAGGGGACCACACACCCTATTTTGATGTATACAGACCACAAGAATCTGGAATATCTGAGAACGGCCAAAAAGACTAAAACCACGTCAGGCCCGCTGGGCACTTTTCTTTTCAAGGTTCCTGTTTCACTTGACCTACAGGCCAGGTTCAAAGAACGTTAAACCAGACGCCCTTTCCAGAATGTTCAGTGACCCCGGCAACTGTGCTCCTCCAGACACTATTCTTCCACCTCAGAATTTCCTACTTTCCCAGGAGGATCTTCTGGCACAGGTCAGACAGTCCCTTGCCGGCTCAACTGGCCCTCTAGGTCCCAGGTTGTCAGCTAAGGATAGGCTATGGTGGTATGGTCAGCGAGTCTTCGTTCCAGCAGAATAACGCCCCACTGTCTTGGGTCTGTACCATGATCATAAGTTAGCTGGGCACTTTGGCGCCCATAAAACAACTGAGCTGCTCTCCTGCTCTTTTTGGTGGCCGCTGGCAGAAGAAGACTGCAGGAAATACGTGAACACGTGCACTACTTGGGCACAAAACTAGATAGGCAAAGGCTTGGGGCCTTTTGAATCCACTTCCTGTACCTGAACGCTCATGAACCCGGATAGCTATGGACTTTATCGTGGAACTACCCCCCATCCAAAGGCTTTACTACCATCTTTGTGGTCGTGGATCGCATGACTAAGATGGCCCATTTCTTGCCCATGAAGGGCACATCCACGGCTGCAGAAACAGCAGAAATCTTTGTCCGGGAGATTGTCCGACTCCATGGGATACCACTTAGCATTGTGTCAGACTGCGGGGTCCAGTTCACCTCTAGACTCTGGAGGGCCTTGTATTCGGCATTGGAAATTGAACTGTCTTTGTACTCGGCCTATCACCCCCAGATGAATGGCCAAACTGAGAGAACGAACTAGACCCTGGAGCAATATCTGCGGTGCTTCTCCTCGTTCTATCAGGAAGACTGGGCCTCATTATTGCCGCTGGCCGAAATCGCTTTCAATAACACCATCCACTATGCCACCAAACAGTCCCCGTTCTGGGCGAATTACGACTTCCACCCAACCTTTCTACCTGGCTTGGCTCCAGAAAGCACAGTACCGGCAGTACAGAAAACCCTGGACTTCTTTAAGGAAAATACCCAACTCCTACAGGACACACTTTCCAGAACTACGGCACTCACTAAGCAAGCTTTGACAGGAAAAGGCAGGGAGAGCTGGAACTTCAGCCGGGTGACTTAGTCTGGTTGGCCACCAGGAAACTGAAACTTGCCTGTCCTTCAAGGAAGCTGGGCCCCAGATTTGTCGGTCCTTTCCCGGTGAAGAGAAAAGTGAACAAGGTGACTTATGAACTGGTCCTACCTTCATCCTTACGTATGCACCCAGTTTTTCACGTGTCTTTACTCAAGCCAGTCCTTCTAGATCCCTTCCCGGGACGGAAAAATGGCCCCACCAGGAACCAGTTCTTGTAAATGGAGAGGAGGAATTTGAGGTCGAGGCCATCTTGGATTGCCGGAAGAGGGGTAACGTAACCCAGTACTTGGTGAAGTGGAAAGGGTATGGCCCCGAGGAAAACTCTTGGGAACCGGAGTCAAACATTCATGCTGCAGAGTTAATCTGAACCTTTAAGAGAAACCGCCTGGAAGTTGGTGCCCGGCGAGGCATCCGGAGGCTGCCCCTTGGGTGGGGGCAATGTTAGGAGAAGATCTGTGCCTTTAAGAGGACTTGTGCGCTTGTGATTTTATTGATTTTTGTAATTTTAAAACCATGTGCTTTCAGGCTTCCCCCTTCCCCCTCCATTGATATGTAAATAGACCAGTTAGAGAGTAAGTTCTCTACAGGAAGTTTGTGTATACAGGAAGTTGGTGGGAGGGGCTTGGGGTCTTTTGAAAGGCACATGTGTTCGGACAAAGAAGTTGTGTTTGGAAGGACGATGAGGCAAGATGTGTTGGAAGCTGGAGAACTATGGAGACGTGTTGAGTTGGACAGAGCAGAGGAGGACATTACATCTTGACCCCTAAGTTGAGTATCTTATTTCGTTCACCTAATGCGCACATATTGCACATGCTTATATTTTTGCTAGAAAGGATGATTGGCATTGTGCATGTTGTAGACATATTTTGTAAGCTATGAGTTGTGTTATATTGTGTATCTTATAGTTTGTATGTACAGCATTTTTGTTCAGTAAAAGCTCAGTTATACACTGCACAGGTCTGAGCTTGCTTGGTTTTACCGCAAGTAACCTTGCTAGATAAACGCAAGCAAAACAGAAATGTATTTTAACGGAGGGTGTCCCTAGAGAAGAAATAGATGTGATTCCTACACCAGCATTGTTTAAGTAGTGGAAGCAAGTGGTTGGGAATAGTAGATTCTGTCACAGTAAATGTTTCTCTTGCCATAAAATGGGCCATTTTGCTAAAATGTGCCATGCTGTGAAGACTGAACAGTAGCAGGCCATTGTTTGTCCCAGAACAGCATGGAGACACATGCAAGTTTATTCGCTGCTTTGGAAGTCAATGCCTTTCCGTGAAAGTGTTTCAAGGCAACAGTGGGCACCCTACAATAGTTTTGTAGTTAGAAATGGGCAGATAGAGAAATGTGAGCAGTAAGTTATGTTTTTTGGCACATTTGGAAGGAACAAATAATCTGCTTTGTCTCTTACTTTTACAGGTACTGAGCAACGAGAGGTGGAGCAGGCAGAACAGATGGGCTATGAGCTATGAGTTGTGTTATATTGTGTATCCTATAGTTTGTATGTACAGTATTTTTGTTCAGGAATAGCTCATTTATACACTGCACAGGTCTGAGCTTCCTTGGTTTTACCGCAAGTAACCTTGCTAGATAAACGCAAGCAAAACTGAGATGGATTTTAACCCCTATTGGTTTATTTTTTGCCATCTGTGCCCCATGATAGGGTAGGGTAGATTTACCTTCACTTCCTGTCCCATAGCCAAAACAGGAAGTATGAGGAAATCTCTGCAAATTAAGGGAATGCCTTGGGGACCCCCAGGTCACTAGAACTAGTGTCCCCATTGAAAGAGTTCCCCTCTATTACTTTTCTGGGGACAACCCAACATTTGGGATTTTCTTTACCTTTCACTTTCAATGCTTATGGTAAAACAGGATAAATAGAGAGAGGGGATCTGCCTAACGGGGGTACAGACAGCAATAAAAACTGACAGGTGTGCTAATCCCTCTTCACTCTATCCAAAATGAAAGAAAAAGTTTTGCCTTTAGTTATAATTTAAGGTATTAGGTATGAAGCACACTGTCAATTATAATATAAAAGACCATACATTTAAATATGCAAGTTTGAGACTAATTAGATGGCAAATATACTGTACCTGTTAAGAGTTGATCTACTAAAGGCAAAATAGGCTGTTCACCGTGCAAGGGAATTTTCCCCAGAGCTTAGTGAATGAGGTAAAGCTCTGCTGACTTCCATCTACTGTTTTTTTTTTCGACTGACTATTCTTTGCAAATTGAATTTTCACCACATTCATTAAACTAAGGGAAAATTCCCTTGAATAATTAAAAGTCAACCTCGCAGTATTTAAAGATAATGCATACCACAGTACCAAAACTGGCCAGAAGTGGTACAATTTTGGGAAAATGTGATAAAGATTCAACAAATATTATTTATTAAAATAATAAAAAGTGATTGAATACAATCTCGAGCCGTTGTTTTATGCAATATTTGATTTTAGGGTGTTTGTTTTTTTGTGCTAGTGTACACGGGCATTTAAGTTGTGTTTATCGTGCATTAGTTATGCCTTTATCATGCATTCATATTGTTTAGAGGAAAAAAACAAAGCGCCAACTGATCTCAAACTGACCTTAAAGTGTCTCTGAACTCAAAAACGAAAATCAAATCTATTGCAGCTTAATAGTTCATAGATTTGGTGGCTGCTTTAGTTTTTTCCCTTTTTTTAAATTCTGGCAAAAATAAATTTCCTGTGCTTACTCACTTTTCTATATTTATAGAGAAACAGCCTTATTGCTCTAGGATAGGAGGCATGTTGGTACTACAGCACACCAACCCTCTCTCCTCATTTCCATAACATATAGGGGAAGTTTTCTGTAGTCAACCGAGAATTTGGAACTGGTAACTGATTACAGTCAGCACAAATAGATAACACATGTTTCAGCTTACTAGACTTCTGGCAGGATCAACAGCTTTGTTTGCACAGATAAAACAAAACTCTTTCATTGATATACTTAAATTTCAGGGAAGGTTCTTTTGTGCATTTTTGCACATAGGCAACCCACTGAAGCAAATGGACTGCCCTATACATGCTGCGAAAAAACATGCATGCTTGGTTACATCTGCAAAGGTGTGAATGGAGCCTTAGGGCTAGTTTACACTTTCAGTAGCCCTCTGAAGAGGGATTTGCATCAGATTGCTTTTTACAGGGCATTTGACAGATAATGAGCATGCATTATGTCACCTCCTCACCGCCTATTTTAACCCCCTTAAAATTCCAAACCACTGTGCCAAAACTGCATGCATTGTATGCTGTTCAATCTCAGCCCCATTCACTTACATGGGTCATGTTCAGCTGGTAGTACTGCCATCAAACTAGACGGGATAATTTTTGCTGCACATCCCCTGGAGGGCAGTAATGATAGCTGTGTATCTGAACAAACACTTTAGAGTCTTTTTGGCACCCCTTCCTCACTCAGAGCCCCCTAGATCCCTTTAGTTCTATGAACCCCTCAGGGCCCACTTCCCCTTTCTTTCTTAATCGCACTGACAGTAGGGTTGCCACCTCATCCCTTTAAACCCAAACACATATTAATTACACAGATTCTGTGGCTGTGGCCTTATCTGCATTAAATTAGTCTCAGAACCTGTGTAAATCATGGGTGTTCGGGTTTAAAGGGATGAGGTGGCAACCCTAACTGACAGTCTTCCACAGACTGACACCAGCGATCAGGGCTTCTGATAAGGCAGTACAGCCGGCCCATCTGTACGGGGGCCAGGCCCCATCAGTTCAACAGGGAGCCCCAAGCATCCCTTATTGCTAAAACCGATCCAGCTGTGGCACCCTCTGCAGCACAGTTGACTTCTCCTCCTCTCCCCTCCTATCAGCTGCTGGGGGGGGGGGGGGGGGGCACAGGAGGATCAGTTACAGTATCTGCATTCCCTCCGTCTCTATCTCCTGAGTTCATCCATATCCAAAGCATAGTAGATTCTATTCATTATGCTTTAGTTTGTGAATGAACAGGGAGCCTCCGTACAGAGTGTTTTCTGTTCATTCATCTGCAATGCAGTTAAGGCTGCAGAGATAGGGGTTGAGAAATCTATGTTCAGTCCCTTTCTTTGTCTCAAGGTTAGACATCAATGGTCTGTTTAGAACCCTGGAATTTCACCAAAGCCCCATCTTCAATAGGGCTGTGAAAAAGTAACAAAAGAAAAAAAAACCTCTCAGGTGAGCCGTGATTTCTAACAGCAGCCCTGCCAGTGATGTAGCTGTAGTTTTCTCCACTAACACTGATTCAGCACCATTGTTGCTCTTAGCAACTCTGCTGATACAGAGACATATTTTCCTTCCATTGACACCACCAACATAAATACATTTTATCCTTCCAGTGACACCATTAATACAGAGACATATATTCCTTCCAGTGACATCATCAACATAAAGACATTTTATCCTTCCAGTGACACTATTAATTGTGACCTTATGCGGGGCACGACAATGGATGGGTGATACTTGTCGCCTTGCATGCGATCGTTTTGAGGCGACTAGCAGGAGTCCGACCCGGGTTTTTCCCGGGCCACCGTGGCAGAGCTGGTTCCAGCCCAGACTTTGTGGTCTACTTAAACCCCTCTCCACCTGCATTTAATGATCAGGAAGAGATCTCGCTTGAGCTTTATTCTCAGAGGGAGAATGCTGAGTGAGCTTTGTGTGCTAATTTGGACTCTAAAACAAGGTTTGCAATGTGCTTATGTTTTGTCAGTGTCGGGGAAAGCCCCACACTGTATAGAGAGAAATCTCTTTGTTTAGTGTAGCGCCAGACAGCAAGGTTTTGTTTTCTGTTTTGATCTTGCAAACCTGTAAAAATAAACCCGGCAAGCCGCAAGACTATAAAAATACCGACATCCATGCTGAATCTTTTCCCCTGAAAAGTGATCCCCACGAGCTAATCTCCCACATGTGGTGGAGTTCAGCGTGGCAACTTCCAAAGAGGGAGGAAATGTTGAAGGCCCTGCTGCAAGCCAATGTAGGCCAATGGGAAACCAACCAAGTTGCAGAAGCCGCTGCGGCACAACAGGCAGCTCTACAAGAGACTATTGCAGCTCCGCGAGAGGTAGCAGACGCCCTGCTGGAGTTAAAAAAGGGGCCCGCACCTCCTGTGACAGTGGAGCCAAGGTTGGTACGCACCTCGTACCACATGCAGAAGATGACACCTGCAGATGACGTGGAGGCGTACCTCATGACCTTTGAAAGAGTCACTCTTTGTGAAGGATGGCCAAAAGAACAATGGGTGGGACTGCTAGCATCATTCTTGACCGGTGAACCCCAAAAAGCCTACTTCGTTCTGGAAATAAATAAGGCCCAGGACTATGAGACTCTAAAGGCAGAAATACTCGCACACCTGGGGGTCACCATGGCAGTCCGGGTGCATCAGTGGACCTATCGCACCGACAAGCCACCCCATTCGCAGATGTTTGACCTAGTTCACCTTACCAGGAAATGGCTACATCCAGAGACTTTGCCAGGTCCCCAGATTGTGGTGCTCCCTGCTGCTTTGAGGAAATGGGTCAGCCATGGGGACCCCAAAACTGCAAGCCAACTGGTGGACCTTGTCGAGAGATACGCCGCTGCTGAGGACTTATTGCGCCCATCTGCGTCCCATTCCAATGTCTCTAGAGGTGAAAGATCGCCTGGCGGACCCGGTAAGACTGTTCCAGGGTTCAGGGGCGAGGGGATACTTGATAAAACTGATACAGTTAAAGAGACTGGGGGCTCTGGACCTAGAGACTGGCCAAAGAAGCCAGGAAGGTCTTGGGGACCCTTGAGAGGACTGGGTATAGAACACACCTATGCCATGCATTGGGACATATTGCTGCCAATTGTCCGCTGAATGATGAACCCATGCAATGTGATAATGCTTATATGAAAAGACGCATTTCTCTGTTTTCATACGTCGCATGTATAGCATCATGCTCAAGTCGCATGGAGAAGCAAATGTGTGTGATTGCTATTGACGGGAAACCCGTCACTGCGCTGCTTGACTCGGTAGTGTGATAACATTGGTCAAAAGCAGCTGTGTAAATCCGGCCAGGTTACACCTTAGCACTGTCAGGGTCATTTGCATCCATGCAGACACTCGTGACTACCAGACTCCACTGGTCGAGATTAATACCCCTTGCGGCAGAGTGACCCATTCAGTGGGAGTGGTACCTTCCCTGCTTCATGAAGCCCTAGTGGGGAGGGATTTTCCCCATTTTTGGAGGTTGTGGGAAGGCACAGAGAGCCTGGAGGAAAGAGCTCCCCCTGCTGAGGAGGCACAGGAGTTCTCACCAGACCCTTTTTGCCAACCGGAAGAAGAGATTGATGGCAGGACCGAGGGAGAAGTAGACCCTCTTCCTTTTCCTGTAATGGCTAAGGAACCAGAAGCTGGCTCTCAGCAGATGGCTAATGTCCCAGACCATGTCTCTGTCCCGGACCATGAGAGTGAACCGAATGTAGTCTCTGACTTAGAGGTCTGGAGAGAGAACTTCTGTACAGAACAACCACGGGATGTCACTCTCCTCAGAGCCAGAGAAAACTTGAAGGTGATGGATGGGGAACCGGTGGACCCTAATTGCGGAGTGTCTTTTCCCTACATGGCGCTTAAAAATGATTTGTTGTTTTAGGTGATATAACATGGAGAGGACGAACTGGAACAGCTAGTGGTTCCCAAACCCTTCTGCCAGATAGTCTTAGATCTGGCCCATGGTCATGTAATGGGGGGACATCTGTGTATGGAGAAAACCAGGGAAAGGATAGCAAAGAGATTATTCTGGCCTGGGTTGTATGCAGACATCAAAGAATACTGTGGGTCATACCCTGAGTGTCAAATGACAGCCCAGTCACCCCAATTTCGTAGTCCCCTTGGCCCACTTCCCGTAATTGAAGTGCCATTCAAGCGAATTGGCATGAATCTAGTGGGCCCAGTAGTAAAATTTGCCTGGGGACAACAGCACATCCTGGTGATACTGGACTATGCGACCTGATGCGATCCTGAGGCATTACCCTTGCGGAATAACTCTGCTAAGACTATCGCCAAGGAACTGGTCCAGGTGTTTAGTCGGTGGGGATCCCTAAAGAAATCTTGACGGATCAGGGTACTCCGTTCATGTCTAGAGTGACCAGGGAATGGTGTAAATTGTACAAAATCTCCCATCTCCGTACCTCTGCTTACCACTCCCAAACTGACGGTCTGGTGGAAAGGTTTAACAAGACCATCAAGAGTATACTAAAAAAGGGGGTGGATAAAGGTGGGCGAAATTTTGGATTTTTTTGCTGCTGCACCTCATGTTTGCCATACGAGGGGTTCCGCGGGCATCTACGGGGTATTCCCCCTTTGAACTCTTGTATGGCAGACATTCCAGGGGGCTTCTAGATGTCGCAAAGGAGACATGGGAGGGAGAGGCCACCTCATATAGAAGCGTTATAGAGCACGTTTCCTCAATGCAGTTTCAAAACGCAGCTATCCTGCCCCTTGTACGAGAGCATATGGAGCGAGCCCAGGAGGCCCAGAGAAGGGCTTACAATCGGGGTGCCAAAACCCGAACTTTCAACCCCGGGGACAGAGTGCTGGTGCTAGTCCCCACGGTCGAAAGTAAATTCCTGGCAAAGTGGCAGGGTCTCTTTGAGATTAGTGAAAGAGTAGGTGAAGTAAACTACAAAGTTTACCAGCCTGGAAAAGGAAACCGGAGCAGATATACCATGTTAATCTCCTAAAACAGTGGAAGGATAGGGAGACTTTATTGGCAGTGCCCACGCCCCAAAAGGACACGTTACTCCTAACCCCGGATGTCCCCAAGTCCTTGTCACTGACGCAACAAAACGACGTTAAGGAATTTGTCAGTAAAAATGGAGACTTTTTCTCCCCTACCCAGACTGACCACTGTGCTACAACATGACATAATCACGGAACCCAAGGTCCGTGTAAATGTAAAACCCTACCGAATACCTGAGGCTAGACGAGAGGCGGTGGCGAGAGTAATAAAAACCATGTTGGAGTTAAACATGATAGAGGAGTCCCACAGTGCCTGGTTGAGCCATATAGTACTGGTCCCAAAGCCCGATGGCACTATCCGGTTCTGTAATGATTTTAGGAAGCTGAATGAAGTGTTTAAGTTTGACGCATACCCGATGCCGTAGGTTGACAAACTTGTGCATAGGTTGGGAGGAGCTTGGTACATAACAACCCTAGACCTAACTAAGGGATACTGGCAGATCCCCCTAACGGAGTCAGGGGGATGACACCATTAATACAGAGACATTTTATCCTTCCAGTGACACCTTTAATACAGTGACATTTTTCCTTCCAGTGACACCACCAAAATAAAGACATTTTATCCTTCCAGTGACACCATTAATACAGAGACATGTTTACCTTCCAGTGACACCATCAACATAAAGACATTCTATCCTTGCAGTGACACCATTAATATAGAGACATTTCTACATTTCTGGCTGCATCTCTACAGTGTTTCAGCAGGCTGCATTTCTACAGTGTTCCAGCGGATTATTTGCAGGACTAACCCTACTAGTGACTGGGTTTGTTCCAGACCCAGCAGGCATCTGTAGCGATCGATCGAGAAGAGCTGCAAGAAGGAGTGCAGTGGAGGCCGATTCCAGGAGTATAGAGCGGGAGTGTACCATGATCTCCAGACTCATCATCATCACCATCATCTGAGCAGCAGGACCCTTCGTCTGCAGTCGTTTCTTCAGTTGGGTGAGCGGGCCTAGGCCCATCTATAAGAGTACTGATCTGTTTAATATATATACCTCACAAAGAAAGTTAGTAGTCTAAGCAGACTAAGGAGACTGGATTATAACCACTTGAGTGCACTGGATTGCTGTTAGTTGAAAGCTGATCGTAAAATCAGTGATCACTGTGAAGGTTTTTATCTATTGCAGTAAAGTTGCTTGTTCCATCCTTGTGCCATAATCAGATGATCTGTGGACACAGTTACTTCTTAGGCATCTAACATTGGAATAAAGAGCCGGCAGAAGACGCAATGAACTTTAAGGATTTGTTACAATTACAGCTAACCCCCCCCCAAACACACACACACACACACTTTGCAGGACTCAGGGTTATTACACTTTACCCTACCAAATTCTCCTAAGAACTCTCATAAATAGAGCAGGTGGATTTGTATAAGCCAAGTTTATTGTTAGAAGTTATAGTAAGTCATAGAAGTTATACTAATTTGGTTGCATTCTTTTGAATGGTACTGATTTATCTGCATTCCATTGATTGCTATCAATTTACCTACAGTGAACTAATTCATGTTGCTTAACCTAAAACTTTATCCATTATTGATTTACATTGGTTAATTCCTCTTTACAAAGCCTACAGGTGAACATCCAGGTATCCTGATTAAACTCGATTGGAGGAGTCAGAGGGTAACCTTCAACAGTGAAGTATTAATGAATAAAAGAGTTGTGACACACATTAAGTTCTTTTGTCTCTCTCTCTCTCTCTTGTATTCTTTAAAGTGGCAAACCCTTTTATGTTACTTAGACATTCGCGTGTGTGACTTATTAGGTAAATTGTTGATTATTTACCTGTGTGGTACAATTTCTGTTAAATTGGCATTCTACTTTAACCACTTAACCGCCATCTGACGGCGGCAGTCTGGCTCGATATCGCAAATCGGCGTCACCTGACAGAGGCTGCAAGATCAAGCATTGTGGCCACGCGCATGCCCACTGTGTATTGGGAGAGCCAGGGAGCAGGTAGGGCAGACTCGATGCCCACCGACTACCCGCGATCGCTCCCCCGCAGTGGCAGAACAGGATCCGTGTATGTAAACACGGATCTCCGTTCTGACAGGGGGGAACGAGTGTGATCGTAGGCTTCCTGTATATGGGAGCCACAATCACTCTCCTCCCCCAGTCAGCCCAGCCCCCCACAGTTAGTAACACATCCCAGGGAACACAATTAACCCTTTGATCGCCCCTAGTGTTAACCCCCTCCCTGCCAGTGACATTTACACATTAATCAGTGCATTTGCATAGCACTGATCGCTGTATAAATGCCAATGGTCCCAAAAAAGTGTCCAACATGTCTGCTGCAATGTTGCAGTACCGCTAAAAATCACAGATCACTGTCATTACTAGCAAAAAATAAATAAAAACCCCATAAATGATTTCTCATCGTTCGTAAACGCGGATACTTTTGTGCAAAACAATCAATATACGCCGTTTGCAAATTTTTTTTTTTACCAAAAATACAAGGAAGAATATAAATCGGCCAAAACTGATGAATAAATTCGTTTTTTTATATTTTTTTGGATATGCATTTTAGCAAAAAGTAAGAAATATTGTTTGGTTTTTTTATTTTTTTTGCAAAATTGTCGCTCTTTGTTTATAGTGCAAAAAATAAAAACTTCAGAGGTGATCAAATACCACCAAAAGAAAGCTCAATTTGTGAGGAAAAAAGGACATCAATTTTCGTTTAGGTACAACATCACACCACCACGCAATGGTCAGTTAAAGCGACGCAGTGCCGAATTGCAAAAAGTGCTCTGGTCCTAAAGTGGGAAATCCTTCCGGGGCTGAAGTGGTTAATGCAACAGAGAAGTAAACACTTCAAACTCTTAAAGTGGTAGTAAACCCATGAGAAGAGGAAAAAAAACAAACCTGCAAGACAATAGCATAATGTGCTAGTATGCATCGCATACTAACACATTATGAAATACTCACCTCAGAACGAGGCTCCCGATGCCTGAGTCGGTCAGCGCTGAGGACGCTGACATGATGGTCCTCTTCTTTCTTCCAGGTACGCGGCTCCGGTGCTGTGAGTGGCCGGAGCCGCGTGACGTCACTCTCGCGCGCGCGGGAGTTCTTCGTTCTGGCAGCCAGCTCTGATTTTCCGTCCGCCTCCGCTGGATGATCATGGATGTCAAGCAGCTGCATGCAGAGCAAATATCTCCTAAACCCACGGTTTAGGAGATATTCATTTTACCTACAGGTAAGCTTTATTATTACTTATTATTATGACCTGTGGGTAAAAACAGCTTTGGGGGTTTACTACCGCTTTAACATCGTGTGATTCCATTATTGTGTAACTTCTTAAAAAGGAAATAACTCAAATAGTGATTCCAGGTGTGCCAGAGGGGACTGAGGCTGTTATTGGGATCAGGGGAGGGCTGGCAGCCATAGGCCTGGGGGGCAAATCCAGTCAAGTGGCCCATTGAACCACCAAATCAGCTCACCATCCATGCCCACCCAATGGGCCTAGCAGGATCCATGGTAGGGCCGGCCCTGGGTGCCCCCCCTTTGCCTGCAGTTAGTTGGCGGCTGCGCCCCTGGGCCCTCTTTCCTTCCTCCACAAGAAAAAAAAAGTGTGATCGGGCAGCAGCCATTGGCCATTTTAAATGTAAGTTAGGGTGGCCTGGGGGGCAATTGCCACCCTACCCCCTGGGCCAGCCCTCCCCTGATTGGGGTTGAGAGGCAGAGTAATGGAAAACATACTAAAGCAGCTCCTATGGGGGTAGTGCTACAATTACATACGTTTGTCTTCACGCACTTATTAATTATTAACCAAGCCCCTTTCCACCTGGGGGGAGCATGCAACTTGCCATCTTCCCCCAGGGCGCCGGGTGACCTTGTCCCAGCACTGTATTTAACTGACCAAAAAATATTCATTCTTAACTTTAACTACTCTCACATGCCTGTGTACACTACGTCTTACACTATAATTGCTTTGCGTGCTAAATGATCTTTCACATTGATGACATTTTTCAAATACAATTGTCAAGTTGAAAAATCCCTTTGAATGATGTCTCCTGTTTTATCTGTCACCGGGGATCATATTTGTACCCAAGATCTTGTGATGTCATTTGTGTTCATTAAATATTCTTTGAATTTTTAACAAATCCTGCCAAAATCTGCCTAAGTCCTGCCAAGACCATTTCAAAATAGTTTTCAGTTTGGCTGACACGTAGCACTGTTTGCATCCTCCATTGAAAAATGATAAGCCAATTAGAAGGAATTTAAAGACTGGATTGAACATATTTTACAAGTGACAGAAAACGAAATGACATACTCTAGGTTATTCAGCTAAGAGCAAAAGAGCACTATCAGTTAGAATGTATGACTTTTGACATTGCCTTTACAACATAGAAAGAAAGATAACATTTTATTTGCGGTATTTCAAGTATTTTTCGATCTTTCGATGCCGCTTGACAAGACAGCTTTCATCTACATAATAAGTGTTTCCTAGACCACTTGATGTGCTCCACCATGTTCTAAATACGTGTCTGTCATGACCACCATTATTCCTAGCAAGAGCCTAGTCACTGAGTCATTGCAGATGTCAGCAAACTGAGAAATTGGAGATGGCTTTCAGAGCAGGATAGTCTAATAAGTTATTTGAAAAAAGAAAAAAAAGTAAAATGTGAGGGAGCATCTGGCATATTCTTCCTTTGTCTTTCTTTTCTCGTTACATCAGTTGGGGAAGTTATTTACTCAGAATGCTTCTGTCACTCTTCTAGCGGGTGGCTGAAGTGCTAGCGGAGACTAGGAGAGATTGCCTCACTATGTCTTGATGACCCTTAGATGCCCTCCCTAAAGAAACAAAATACATCTCATTCATGGTAACCTGAGTAGAGTCCTTGATTATCACCCCCCTTCTGATTTGTGACCACAGAGGTGTTCATGTCTAGTGGGGAGGTGAATGGATGGTGGTCAAACCCAATAAATGAACTCACATGTCTAAACACTCGCCTTTGTTCAATACTATGCAGCAGGCTAAGGGCCCATTCACACGGCCATCCAGGACCTACACCGCCCAGATCGGCCTATTTCTACGATGGGCATGGCCAGGTGTTTCTGATCATCTGCAGACAGGAAGCTGCGCAAACACTAGGGTACACTTGTCGGCACCTGTCACAGTCAGACAGTAACTAAAAATGTCCGAAGGACAGACGTCTACTAGTCTTTGTGGACCGGTACGGGTAGCATCTTTATCCGGCTAGACCCGCCACATCCAGGACCTACCGGCACACTTACCCGGGAATCGGACGACGTATCATAACTTGTTTCCGCTCACAAATCTGTACACTCAAGTAAATAACCCAAACTGGTGGTAGGTAAGTGGAGGGGTGATCTGTACTTGTGGAGACACCAGTGTTTAGTCTTCCCCCCACTATTAGTTCCTGAGATGAGTCCAATGGT
>BLSH010106108.1:1955415-1986008 GCA_018402905.1 Glandirana rugosa
TTATAGGTCCTATTATGATCGATTGAAAAGGACACAGTACTAGGTCCTCTAAAAAACAAAGCGGAGTTTCTTCCTATGACTCCCAGCGAAGGTGCTGGACCGATAGCACTAGAAACGTGGATTGTTTTACTTCGCCTGCTCGGCCCTCTCTCTAGATCTGTTGGGGAGGTCAAATATTAATTCTTCTCGATAAAGTCCTCGGACTCCCTGTCCTGATCTACTCTAGAATGCATAGTATACTTTCTAGGATAAGGTCTTCGGGGACTATACACCCGTAAGGGTGGTTTACACCTCCTTTCTCGGTCTTACTGGCTCTTTCCTCCACATTTGGTGGGAATGCCCACATATCAGGGGCTTCTGGAATAGGATCTTTCATATGATACGTAAGATCTCATCTAGTCCTGTCCCTCAGGCTCCTGAAATAGCTCTTCTTAATTATAAACTGGAGGGGTTGTCTAGATCTCTCTCCCGGCTCGTCCGCTTCATTTTGTTAGGTGCAAAGATCACGATAGCCAGGTCGTGGAAGCGACCCTCAGTATCCTTCTTTGAGGCGAAACAAAAAATCTCCTGGATCATGACACAGGAAAAGTTAGCTAGTATTATCCTGGATATTACTCCTAAATTTGAAATAATTTGGGACCCATGGATGAAATATCTTGGTATACCTACGTGAACCTAACTCCTGATTTTGCACTCTAGGGTCTCCTTGTTGTCTCCCTGATTCTTTTATCAGACTAATCTTTTTCTTTTCTGTCTCTCCCTTGATTTATAAGTTGAAGTTATCAGAATTTGCTATTTGTCAACTACAAGTCGGCTGTTGATAAACGTTTATTACGAAAGACGGTTTAGTAACTAGTCACGGGATGGAAGGTGGGGAATCCCAGATGTGTACATAATATGACTCACTTACCACAAGTGTTCAGTAGTTATTCCGGTGTCTACTTCCGGTGGAGGGGGAGTCATGTATGGATATCCTAGTAAAAGAAGCCAGGGGCGGGGCGGGTGGCACTGGCCCCCCTGACACAGATAGCTCCCAATTGGGGTGTCGGGCGGGCCAGGGTGACTCTCTCGGCTGCATGGTGTTTGTAAAGGAATGTGACCTTCTATTACAAATGTTTTAACGTCTAAGGAAAGAATCTTCCTGATGTCAACAGCTTTCTTTATACGATCTTTGTAAATCTCATGTTATGGTATTTTTGCATACAATTGCGTGTGATTGTTACCTTTACTATACTGTTTAAATTCAATAAAAAGTATTGAAACGAAAGGAGATGTTTCAAGTAAGCTTACATTGGATTGTACAAAGTAACTATTGCTTGTATGTTAACCCCTTGGCGCCAGCCGCATGCAAATATGCGGCCTCTCTACAGGTGGGCCTTTGCGCAGGGCGGCCGCATATTTGCGTGAATTGGTGTAGATACAGCTGAGCCCTGTGCGCTTCCGGCATAGTTACAAGGGGCTAATGGAAAGCTCACAACTGCTGCTCGCAAATCAGGAATTTTCCAATCATGTGACTGTTGTGACAGCCAGTCACGGTGCTCACATAATCCTGAACCCTACCCCGCCTTCTGGCATCCTAAGCCTCTTAAAGGGTTGGGAGTCGCCGGTGCCAAGAGGTTAAAGCAGTATTAAACCCAAAAGCAAACTTTTATTAGTAAACATTTACCCAGCTTATCAATTCTTAGATGTGATGGCTGTATTAGTTTCCTTTTTTTTATTCTTACTTTCTTCTGTTTGCATCTGGTAATCCAGCCAGCACGTCTGTTGTTTTTCACAACACAAACTCTCCAGCAGAATGTATCAATATACATGGATGAGACAAACCACTTGATGCTGGCAGGGGTCAAATGATCAGCTTTTATTTATTAATGCAAAACCTTTATCCTAAAAGTAAAATACTGTTTGCTGTAACTAGTGTGAGCTGGAGTTTGGCTTCAATTTGTTAGTGGTTCGAAATCTGCTAATACATTTAAATTGGTTGTAAAGGCTCAAGGTTTTTTACCTTCACGCATTCTATACATGGAGGTAAAAAGCTTTTTGTGTGCAGCTCCCCCGAATACTTACTTGGGCCCAATCTGCATCCAGCACTGTGCAGGAGAGCCTCAGCTCTCCTGGGTCTCTCCCTCCTCATTGACTGAGACAGCAGCAGAAGCCATTGGCTCCCTCTTCTGTCAATCACAGCCAGTGAGCCAATGAGGAGAGAGGAGGGGTGGGGCCGAGCTGCGCTATGTGTGTTAATGGATGCACAGAACACTGGCTCAGGAATGAGCAGCCGCATATTTGCGTGAATTGAGCCTACTTGGATGGCAAGCAGCTTGCCCTAGGTGCACTCTGCAGGAGAGAGGGGCCAGGAGCGCCGGTGGGGGACCTGAGAAGTGGAGGCTGCTGTATGCAAAACCATTGCACATAGCGGGTAAGTATAACATGTTTAATGTTTTAAAAAGAAAAAAAAACTACCACTTTAACACTCCCCTTCCCAGACTGGCATTACTGCTGTCTGCTCTGCCTCCTGTGTTCATTCATCCAGAGTTGTGTCTTACAAATATAGCAGGTGTGTTACTGACCAGATCACCGGGTGAAAACAGAGCAGAAAGTGCCAAAGAAAAGAAAATTGATGCAGCCACCACATCTAAGAATAAGGAAGCTTACATTTTTTGTTTTGGTCTTAATACCACTTTAATACAATTCTGATGTTGTAACATATGCTGACCATAGAGCTCCTTTTAGCCGTGTAACATCAGATGGCTAATGAGGCAGTAAGGACATGAGGCTACATAGCAATAAGGAATCTTTCTGCTGCTTTTCAGACATGTTTTATTCAAGCAAGGATCCAAAGCAGTCAATTGATTATTCTACTAATAGGGAGCTATTATCAGTAGCAGACTGTGTGTGGTACATTTGCTACCTACAGTTCTGTCCCCTGCCAGCAAGAAGAGAACTAGCAGTCCTAGGTTGGCTTTAATCTGGTGGTTGGACGCACAGACATGATTTGACTGCCGAAAGATCTTTATTGTGAAGGTTTTTCAAAATAACATGTTCACATCCACTAAATGTGCATGTTTAGACATATGGAGGAGGGAGGTAAAAACACTTAGCGAAAACCACTAAAGCTGGCTAATCCCAGAGGAATACAATAGCATATGGTCGTGAAAACTTAACCCTGCCATTGATTCTTCCCCAAGAAAACTTGACCATGGGATATCTTCAGAGGTTAGGGAGTCACACTTGCCCAATCCAAAGGATACAATTACAGTATGTCAATAGGCATCTCTAGCACAAAGGTGCTCAATTTTCTTTGTCTGGTTAGGCACATATTTGCCACCGCTTTGAGATTTCCAGGGATAGACGTTTTCACAGTTTGTCCTATTTGACCCAGGAAATGCCTCTCATTTTTTGATCTGATTGTGTAACAAAAGCTTGTTTTTACCCTATGTTTTAGTGAACTAATAGACTCGGTTGTTCAGAAAGTTAACTTTAAGGCCTCATACACACGGACGTTTCTTAAAAAATAAACAAAACGTTGGGCCCGACGTCAAGGAAAAAAAATTGGCATTTTTCGGCGTTATGCATCGGCGTTAATGAGCGTTAATGAGCATCGGCGTCAATAGGCGTTTTTTAAAAAAAAATCATCCCTCTGCTATTTTTCAACCTAAAAACGTTGGCGTCAAAAAACGCCGGTCAACGCTGGTACAATATTAGTTGGCGTTTTACGGCGTCGGCGTCAAAAAATACCAAAACGTTACAGCCTCAGAACGCACTGGCCGTGGGTTCTAGTTTCAGCTCACTAACGCCAACGCCATCTACAGCTCAAAAACGTTGACGTTTTTATGGGGCCATTGACTAAAATGGAGAGCTGCAAAAAACGCCAGAAAACGCCGGCGTCAAAAAACGTCCGTGTGTATGAGGCCTTACTATACTAAATTGTGTGTTTCAATTCTATCAACACATAATGATTTTTAATCATCAATGACAATATTCTTTTATTATTCTGACTAAAGGCCCTTAACATCTGCACTGTCTTGGAAAACAGGTGACAGTAGATGAATAAAAATTGATCAGTTTGCATTAGATTGTAAGCCGTCTTCTGTTCAGTTCATTACTATTCAGCTTAGTTTCCATCTATATACTGTACATGCATTTGTATTTTAGTTAATCAGTTTTTACCATGTACATTTTGTTTAACCACTTCAATACTGGGCACTTAAACCCCCTTCCTTCCCGGACCAATTTTCAGCTTTCAGCGCTGTTGCAGTTTGAATGACAATTGCGCGGTCATGCGACACTGCACCCATATGAAATTTTTATCATTTTTTTCACACAAATAGAGCTTTCTTTTGGTGGTATTTAATCACCCCTGGGTTTTTTATTTTTTGCGCTATAAATTAAAAAAGGACAAAAAATTTTCAAAAACAATGCATTTTTCTGCGTTTCTGTTATAAAATTTTGCAAATAAGTAATTTCTCTTGATAAATTGTGACCAAAAATGATACTGCTACATTTCTTTGGTAAAAATAACCCAAATCGGAGTTTATTTGGTGTTGGCGGACAGACAGATGTGACGGGGACTGTGACAGATGTGACGGTGACATACAGATGTTTGGGGACTGTGACAGATGTTTGAGGACTGTGACAGATGTTTGGGGACGGTGACAGATGTTTGGGGACGGTGACAGATGTTTGGGGACGGTGACAGATGTTGTGTATGGTGACAGATGTGATGGGGGTCATACGGATGTTTTGGGGGCTGTTTTATGGGGACACTGACATGTATGGGGACAGGGGTATCAGTGTGCTTGGTGCACTGTGTGGGGGGCGATCTGTGACAGCTTTCTGCCTGAAATCATCATCAGGCAGAATGCTGTCACAGAGCTGCAGCTCCCCCCCCCTTCCCCCCCCCGCACTGAGCTCTCACTGAGCTCGGCGGGGGGAGAACTGTCAGAGACGCTCGTCTCTGTTGACAATGTGACGGCTGTGATTGGACACAGCCGTCACATGATCGGGAGGGCCAATCAGAGCGCCCGTATCCCGATCTCCGCTCAGCTGGATCCTGTGATCATAATGATCACAGGATCCAGCAGCAGCGCGGCGCGTGCCCGCGCTGCTAGTACCCGTTCTGCATGACGTATATATACTTCATGTCAGAACGGGGAAGCTCCCACCCGGCCGTATATATACAGTGGCCGGGTGGGAAGTGGTTAAATTCCCAGATAGTGCCTATATATATACAGTATGTGTACATATATATAGTATACCCCTCACATTTTTGTAAAGGTAGCCATGTGCTCCCTTGGGAGTAGCTAGTAGTTGTGGTTCACCTTATAGCTTCCCTCAATCCCACCATATCTCACACATCCTTAGACATTGACTAGGCCGGCTCTTGTTTTTGTTGTTTTATTTAGGTGAAATAACTTGGATGGGGAAAAGGGGTGACTGTGGGATGCCCCAAGAATTATGGTACATGAACTCCATATGCAGTACTGTATATGCACACTGACACTGCAGACTATCCTTCTGCAAACTGTTACTCCTCACAACTCTCCAGCACATCACTTGCTGACCATTTCTCCTACAGTTCTCTCTCCAGCACTTCACATAGTTTCCAGCTCGACAGCAAATTTAACAAGTTTCTCTACTCTTTTCACTTCACTGCGGCTAGCACATGGTGAGGCCTACATTGTGTCAGCAGAACCTCAGAACCACCCATTACAGGCTCACAGGGATCACAAGCCCCTGAATATGTAGCAATGTACTTGAGTGCTAGCCGGGCCTTTGATGGACTACAACTCCCAGCCCATTCCTCTTCCAGGTCCCAATGACCTGCTTTTCCTCAGTGATACTCCTTCCCCTGACTGGCTCTGAAGGCTTCCACAGACTGTCCACTATTCCTCTGCCAGCCTGCTCCAGCACTTTCTCTTCCAGCTCCCAGGGTCTGTTACTCACCAACACCGGTGGATCACTTTAAAGTCTCTCTCTCTCTGTAGCACCCCCGCTGTTCTCCTGTTCCCTTGTGCGACTCCAGAAATCACCTCCACTCCTGGCTGCACCTGAACCAGGCCTCAAGGTCACCCCCCTAGATGGGGGAGACCTCCCAGGAAGAGGCCTCCACAGTGCATCCTGCTACATCTCACACTTCCACCCGACTTCTCCCCGACTGACCCAGCCCAGAGTATATGAGAAGGCCTGCCCCCTGCCAATCCAGATTGGGGATTGTTCAGGGCTTCCCATGACACTCCAAAGGATGGCACCTCTTGTCCCACCTTCATTCTGTAAAGTTCCAGTGCCTCCCAGGAGAAGGTAGGAGGGTTTAGTGACCTCATCTGTTGGGCTGCCCCAGTCCTACCTGAGCCACTCCCCAAGCCCAGATCAAAACATTCAGGCCTGCACATATAGTCAGGCCTGACTAAATTTTGCCTCTCCTAGCAAAACCCTGCTACAAAAACGCACCTACACTATGGGGGTGCTACATAAATATTTTATTATATCTTTTCATGTGACAACACTGATCAAATGACACTTTGCTACAATGTAAAGTAGTGAGTGTGCAGCTTGTATAACAGTGTAAATTTGCTGTCCCCTCAAAATAACCCAACACACAGCAATTAATGTCTAAACTGCTGGCAACAAAAGTGAGTACACCCCTAAGTGAAAATATCCAAATTGGGCCCAAAGTGTCAATATTTTTTATGGCTCCATTATTTTCCAGCTCTTAGCTAAGATGGAGGTGGCAGCACCCAAAAGCCAATTCAAGCATCGGCTCGGGTGAAAACACCTATGGATGCCTGGAGAGGTAAGTGCCCTAATAGTAAAAGTCAGCAGCTACAGTGTTGGTAGCTACTGACTTTTCATTTTCAGGGGTGGGGGGACTGGAACTCCACTTTAATGACTTTTCATGTATATTGTGGTAAATACAGCAAAACAACATAGTGAACTGACAGTTCAGTTTCAGGATCGCATGCGATATTTCGGGAAAATGTGTCCGGACACCTGAAAACTGCATGCAATCTGCTTTAGTGAATAGAGTCCACTGTAAGGCCCAAAATAAACTTTTATGCCCCTCTCGGTCTACCACATCAATCAAATGTGCCCTGTACTTTCACATTCTATTTCATAAATTATCTTATATACCAGTGACATCAGTATACATTAGAAAGGCTGCAAAAAAAAAACAGAAAACGGGAAAAAAACGCAAACCCGTTCTGTTTCTAATCACAGGAAAGTGTTTCTACTATTGCAAAACCAGGTGTCTGTTGCCAACATCTCAATTAAACTATGAAAGAACCAAAATCACCAACTAGAAATTTGGACTTTGTGGGCAACCAGTACACCGGAATCGTATGTTAAAAAACATAAGTTTATTGACATATTATTAAAAAAGTTCCAATACTGAGAAAGGTGGAACGCAAATAAACAATAAAATTCACAGCTTATTTTACAAACATCTTGTTGATTAATGTATATATATGGAGTTATGCTGTCTCCATTCTACTCGACGCATTTCAGGTTAACAACCTTTCTTCAGGGGTATTGTAAAGGATATGCTATATCTGGAAGGACATCACATTTGCACCAGACAAGGGATGGACCCCCTTGGCGGTCTATGGGAAGTCTAATTACACCACACCTTTAAGGCATTCATTGACATCTTATTCAGACGGTATGATCACACAGTATCTAATAATCCTTTGGCATCCGGACATCAGCGACTCCTTTTGTGGAGGGCTTTTTGGGACCCTGTGGCGGTGACATCTCACTGGCTCCTCCACCCAGGTAGAGGTAAAATCTCATCCTTCTTTTAATATCAACACAGCCATACATTACCTTTACCTTATGAGGTGAAAATGCTGAATACATGCATCTCCTTTACAATATTCCTGAAGAAAGGATGTTGACCTGAAATGTGTCGGGTAAAATGGAAACAGCATGACTCCATATATATATATCAATCAACAAGATGTTAGTAAAATAAGCCATGAATTTTATTGTTTATATGTTTCTCGTCTTTCTCATTATTGGATCTTTTTTAATATGTAACAATAAACTTATGTTTTTTAACATACGATTCTGGTGCACTGGTTGCCCACAAAGTCCCAATTTCTAGTGGGGGATTTTGGTTCTTTCAATGTTTCAAATCACAGACCTAAACAGGCATGTATGTATACTGATGGTAATCCATATACATCCTCACGCCTTTTTGAATTCATTACTTTATGTTATCCAACTACAAAAAGAGGCATGAAAAACGGATGCCTGTGTGAAAGGGACCTTAGCACAAAGTCACTGGAAAATGATCTGCAAGCAGCTCTTCACTCCCAGTACACATGTAGAAATCTCTCTGGAAAGTATCATAATATACTGTATATAGTATAAATGGGCAGAGGCGGATGTGTTCAGTAGGAGCTGTTCCAGCTTCTATTCAGCAAAGCACGAACTGCTGGAGTAAAGACAGAAGAGGACAAATCTCTCACTTGCATTGGCCAAAATAAGTTCTACGCAGTGAAAACATTTGGGCTGGTTTTAGAAAACCGAAAAATGGCCAGCGGCTTCTTCGACTAGCCCAAGTTGGCCGTAATCCAGCAAACTTGGCAACCCTGCCCTTCTCCTATTAGAATCTAGATCCCTCCTTTTAGCTTGCCAACCCCTCCCTACTTGTGTGCCAATCCCCAAAATCTCATGTGTCTGTCAGCCTTTTTCTTTGTCTGAGAGTGTGTGTGCCTCCCCGTTCTCCCGCCTCTTCCAGCATTCGCCGTTCAGCCCTTAGGCTGAGACATGATGGAAAGCAGAAGTGACTCTCTGCATCCACTTACAAGTAGTAAATGGACAGAGAACATGAGAAAACAGCATAGTACTGTCTGCTCCCAATGTCATGTGTCCCTGTGCTTCTAAGTGGACACTTTGATACTGGCTGGAAGAATGAGATGAGGAAGGGGGAGGGGTGGGAGGAAGAAGGCGATAATGGATACAGAGCAAGGGGGGATCATGAAAGGGAGCAGAGATTTTTTACAGAGCACAGATGACAGGGAGGAGTATTGCGGGATGAGGAGGGGGGAGACCATAGGTTTACAGGGAAGATTTGGGGAGAAGACAAAAGCTAATGGAGATGGGAGGGTAGAGGCATGAAGAAAAACTTGTGGATGATGAAAAACTGCAGACAGAGTGAGGTAGGGGAAAAGTCACATGAAGAAAAAGAATGGTTACAGTAGGGAGGTGGGAGTGGGAGCTGTGTGCATTGCAAGACATAAATAGAACTGAAAGGAGCCTTTGGCTAAAATAATATAGTATGGGAAACTAATGGTGGAATGTGGAATCAACAGGGTCCTGTAAAACAAGGAGGCCAGGAAAACACCGGTAGCATGCAGTAACTACAACAAAAGGCTAAAGTACTTCTAGTAGCCCTGGGCAACTAGGTTAGGCCCCCCGATTACTCTGAAACACACACAGTATTAGTTTTACTTCTGCCTTGTAGTGAAGGAAAGGGGAAAAAATGTTCCCTATTAAATTCTAACTTACAGTTGACGTGGGGCCTTATTTCAGGTGCAGTAAGACCCGTACAATAACATCCCCCCAACTTCCTGAAGTGATAAAAAAGGACACAGTATGTAGACAAGGGACATGGCCCTGGTTACACAGACCTCAAAGATGTAATATGCATGCCACACAAGGCCTTTTTTTTTTCTTTACCTTGGCTTTTCAAAATAACAAATGCAGTCATGCGACTTTCGATCCCAAAGTTGCATGACAAGTTGCACCCCATGTTTCCCTATGAGTACCGGTCATAATGGTTCTACATCAAGTCGCAGCGTCCGCAAAGTAGTTCTTACACTACTTTGGTCCAACTTTCTTGCCACTTGAGGTCCATAGACCTCAATGTAAACCCTCAAAAGTCACATGAAAGTCGCACTGACATCATATAGATGCAATTTGGTTGTGACTTGTGTGCGACTTGAATTCCAACAATTAAAAAGTGGGGGAAAAAAACGCCATGGGGTCCCTCCGACCCAAAATTGATTGACAGATTCAAATTCACTGTGAAGAATAACTGGTTGTTAAGGAGTGGGCTGGGATGCTGGCTGCCTTAGTGTCCTTAGCAACTGATGACTCATCGGCTGTCAGGGGGTTTCCCCACTGACATCTGAATGTAAAAAAAAGAATGCCGGCAATCAAAAAAAAAAGAAAAAATGGCGTGGGGTCCCCTCAGGTCCTTCAGGTCTGATATGGATTTTAAGGGCAACTCCACACCAAAATGGCATGGGATTCCCCAAAATACATACCAGACCCTTATCCGAGCATGCAGCCTGGCAGGTCAGGAAAAGTGGGGAATGAGCAAGTGCCCTCAACATGGGGAGGGTGCTTTGGGGCAGGGGGGCTCTGCCCCCCCAAAGCACCTTGCCCCCGTGTTTATGGGGACAAGGACCTCTTCCCCACAACCCTGGGTGGTGGTGGTGAGGGTCTGCAGGCGGGGGGCTTATCGGAATCTGGAAGCCAGATCCTGTCTCCCCTATATGAATGAGTACCCATTCACAAAAAAAGTGTAAAAAGTGAGTAAAGACAGTACACCAGTTTCTGACAATTTCTTTATTAAAAAAGAAAAATGTCCCCCAAATTAAATCCATCGTCAATCACACTGCCAGCCACACCACCAGACCAGAAAAAAAGAGAAAAAAGAACAACCTCCGACCCGACAAAGGCTCCTGCCGGCTGCCTGCTCCACCATGTGACAGCTCATAAATACCTAAGAGGTGGAGCCACCCCGTGAAGTTGCCACCCCCTTGTGACATCACTGACACAGCGTGCCCTCAGTCAATGATGTAACAAGGGGCGGTGCCACCCGGTGACGTCACCGGCTGTCTATAGCCACTAGCGATAATTGTAAGAGAATCTATCAACTTGGTACATTCAGGCTGCTCATTAACGGTTCGAATCTCCACTGGTTCCTGCTGAACCGGCCGAGATTCGAACCGTGTATGGCCAGCCTAACTCACAACACCCTTTGTTTTCTGTGGAGGGTTGCATAAAGCATGCTGGCAGACAGCCTAACTGTGTACGCATGCTCCATATACAGCAGCTGCGGGAACATGCTTACACAGGTTGTGTGCATGAATGCTAAATTATAACTACACAGTGCTAGATGCTGTGTATCCACAAAATGCCAGCAAGTGTGTATTGATCAGTGCTGGCCACATGACCACTTTGACCAGTGAAAATCCTTTTGAGGCTCATTTCTTTCTGAAACAAAGCAGAGATTCTTTTTTCGTTAGTATAGTTTAGTCACGTGGTCACCGTTGATCAATGAGCGATCACCATTGTGAGCAATATGTTGCTATACAGCCTCTAGGGTTGTTTTGTGATGTTTTTGTGAAAAAGGGAACTAACCCTTTAAAGGCCATGTGTTAACAATTTAGTTTTGCTAAGAACTAACCCTTAAGCCGGCCATACGTGGATTGAAATTCGGCCCCTATATCAGAGATCAGACAAATTTTAATCCAGGTATGGGCAAGGAGGCTGTACAGAAGTCGAATTACTGATATGCCTCCTTGTTGGATTTTCCCTGCACGATCAGCACCACGGGCTATAGCCGACAGTGCTGATCAGTGTATTCTGATGGCAGGAAGCAGTAGTGGCTGGTGCTCAATATTTTGGGGTAGGCGGCAAGCTAACACCACTCCCCACAGGAGACGGATGGCGGCAATTACGCTGCCCCCCACCACCCTGAGGGATACGGACGGTGGCGATTCCCTGCCCCCCCCCCGGGAATGTGAATGTGCCAATCAGATGCCTTACCAATATGGAGGCAGGGGGAAGGAAGAGACAGTGCCACTCTGACCGATCCTCCCGGCATTGTCTGCAGCACACAGAGAGACATTCTCCTCCCGGCCGAACAGGAAGTGTGTCCTGAGACATGATTGGCCAGGGAGTCCTAAGTCTCCCTGGCCAATCAGGGCTTCCTGACTGGCCAGGAGGAGAGTGAGGAAGACAATAGTCAATATTAATTCGCTATGGTCACACAAGTGGGTGGGCACTCTGCCTCGAGCCCACCCTTTTTCAAAGCCTCAGGCTCTAATCATTAAAAAAAAAAAAAAAACCCATTGGAATCCATGTGTCCCGCATGTAGATTAGGGGGGCGAAAGTCTCCCTGCTGTCAGAACACAATAGCTCAGCAGGGTGGATTGAATCATTTTTTTTTTTTTTTCACTCAGCCTGCTGGTTGAACAAAAAAAAGACTCATCTACGGGCTGTCATAGGAATAAGAACTCTTTATTGAATATGTGATCTAAAAGTCAGAATCAGTTATACCAATATGCCAGTGTACCAATGCGGCCACATAACTGGCAATATATACAGTGCACAGCTACTGCAGATACAGCTTTTATTCTCTTTCCCTTACCATAAAAATGGATGATTGGTGAAAAGAAAAAAAGAAAAAAAAGTTATTTTTAGCAATAAAAAAAACCTTTGGGGACTAGTTGAGGATTACTAGGCCACACTGCCCGCTGTTTTATGGTAAAAGGTTAAATACGAAAAACAACAGAGTATTTCTAATACATATTGCATACATAACAGACCCATAAACCAATATGAAAGGATAAAAGAAAGGATTGGATTGCATTTATTTTTAGCTTAATTTTATATAGTATGAAGGAAAGTCAATGGTAAACTGAGAGGTAGTCTGCCCTCCTGCTCTGTGTGCCAAACTGGCCGGTGATTAATGGCTTGTTGATGTCACAGGTTTCATCCCAAACTTCCTGCAGCTTCCCCTGATTAACACCCAGCCTGTAAACACGGCAATTAGAAACTCGTTCATCAAACTGGAGATTATAGACAGGGATGTTTAGTGGCCCATGTGACATTCAAAGTGAGTGGAAACAACAATACACGTTGAATCCACATGAGATCATGATGGGTGAGCCCAGGGGAGCATGAGGGCTTTGGTTATTGTATGAGAGCATATTATGTATTAAAAGGAAAAGAGCCACAATGTGACAGACTCTACACTGCACAAATTATTACATAAAGTAACTGACAGTTTTTTCTCTATTTACTGCCCTGTACAAGGAATGTGCATAGTGCACTGAGGTCATTTACTGTTCAAATGTCATCTCCTATTATCTTACTCTGCACAGACATTTGTTCATTTGCTTTTATATCCTGCAAGTGTGCAAAATGGAATACCGACCATACACATGGATCGCTCAGCTTTCTGAAACGTGAGAGACGGCACATTTTTCGACAGTGCAAAGTGAAGATTTGTACAAGTATAACATGTACAAATACTGGAAGCGGGAAGAGTTAATTCAAACATTGTTTTAAATCTGCAATTTCATTTAAATAGGGTGACAAATGTTTCCCAGCTGTGCCCCTGGATTGTTACCCTATCAAGGTGGTTAAAAAGGGGGAGATGAGCAGCACTGATATAAAATATGTATGAAAAAAGGGTAAAAAACAGTATTTTATGTGGAAAACGTAGCAAATGATACACAGTGCTTTAGTAAACTAAATGTTATCCCTTTAATAAACTAAATTTTATCCTATTATGGTTCCACTTACCACTTACTGACCATGCACTGTAGCTTTACTGCTACAATTTGGGCCGGCTGCACAGAATCATGTATTTATATAGGATTCTGCTCTTCTGGGTAGGGGGCACATGTGTGCGGCGCTGGTGAGCCGCTTGTGCTGTGGTTAGTCACAGCACAAGCCAATCAGCAGGTGCCGGCCAATGGATGACCACCGACACCCGCTGATTGGCGAGGTGGAAGACAGGACAGAGATCTGCCTGTGTAGAGCGCTGCATGACCACGCAATTTTCAGTTAAAGTAACACAGTGCCATATAGCAAAAAATGGCCTGGTCATGAAGGGATGTAAATCTTCAAGAGGGCAAGTGGGTAATAAATAGTACAGTTCATATGGTTACATTTAAAATGAAGCAAATAAACTAGTGTTAATGTATTTATTTATTATAGGTACTGCCAATTTGTGCAGAGCTTTACATATATATTTTACATTCACATCATACACATAAAAATGATATTGATGTTGAAGTGCAAAAGCACAAAAAAGTGAAGTTAAGACCTAAGGCTCGGTTCACATATGTCCGGGCACAGTTTCATTTAGTTTTTTAAAGGAGTCTGGTGCAGTTTAGTTTCACCGGTTCAGGTGCGAATTTTTAAAAACACACTGTGGCCAGCCTGCACATATGTGAATCGGCTCCATGGAAAGCTGATTTGGGTCACATGTCATACAAATCGGGTGCATATACTGTATGTGAGCTCCATTCACACTTGTGTATATAGGGTCAAATACGATATCCCACAGGAGACTCAGCAGGGTTTCCTGTGAACAGCTGCAGGCGGGAATCCCCATTCAAAGCAATGCGAGGCCGACAGCACCCGCAGCCATCCGTGGCTGTTCGCATGTATCTGAGCATGCATCAACTGCCTGAGGATCATTGATCCTGGAGGCAGACTGTCTGCAAATGGCCACAAATGACTGAGAGCACTGTCGGCCTCCTATTGCTTTGAATGGGGCTTCCTACCTGCAGCTGTTTGCAGGCAACCACACTGAGTCTCCCATGGGAAACCATAATCAGCCCCATATGCAAGTGCGAAAGAGGCCTAAAACACAAAGTTTTGGTTACCTCCTTCAACATAATTTTACATAATGAGGAAACTACTTTTGTGTGAATAAATGTAAAGGGTTGAATTGCCATTATTCAGTTAGTAATGATGCTGATGCATTCACAATATATTGGATCTCACCATATGTTAAAAATACTATTGTGCGTATTATGCGGTGCACAAAGAGGCTTTTGATTGTCAAATTATTAACTAACAAACAATGTGATATGGGTATAATTAGGAAGTCTAGTTGTCCTACAAGCATTGCATTTGCACATCTCCCTATCTTTCATTGTCATTCTCTTTACCTTTATTAAGTATCTGATAAGGATGCTCTTAATTGACCTCCATTTCCTAAAAGATATCACCAAAAGGTTTAATTTACTTTACTAGGATGCAAGTGGGATGAATTTCATTGTCCTTCAATATCAGTGATTCAGAGAATCACATTCAGTGATTATTTTCCTTACTGATGAGCAAACAGTGTGTAAAAGAACTTCAGTCTAATTAAAAAGCGTCTTATTCTTTTAAATTGCAGAGCTGTTGAAATCAATAAGTAAAATCAATTAACATTTACTTATCTTCCCTGCAATAGAAGAACAGCTAGTATGCAAATGAACAGCTCTCAGTATCTGACACCCTCACAGTATGTCTTTGTCCTCTTCCTACACTACATCACACTGATTGTCATTGCAGCTTATACAGGGACATTACAGAGGAAGCTCCCATATCGGGGCAGCAAAGCATTTTTCTATGGCTCCGTCTTGCATGATTATGAAAAGCTAAAGAGGAGCTGCAAAAACATTTCTGCATATGTAGATAGAAGTGAGATGTATGGGAAACACACTAAGAATCTTTCTCTAAAATTACTTGCAGTAGTTTTTCTAAAAATATGAGTGGGGGGTGCTGTATCAAGCCTACTGAGCTATGTAGTCCAGTTGGAGCAAAGGATTCCTCTCCACTGGGTCACCTGCATATGATTCCACTTGGAGCCAGGGAACCACCAGTAATGGACTGTCGCTATGCTGATAAATGTTTCATGGTGGGTCTGAAGTTATTTAAAAGGGGCGCATTAGGGCCGGTTCACACAGGGGCGATCCGATCTGAAGTCAGAGCGACTTCAGTACAGGACCGTCTTAATAGCATCATGGGCCCCTGGGCAAAGTATTGCACTGGGGCCCCCACCACCCTGCCCCAATTTACGCACCTACTCTCAAGAATTAAAATATAAATAGTTGATAGAATTAAACATATATTTATTAGTACTTGAAATAGAATCCAGCCATCCCGGGACAGCTTAGTAAAAAGCGTGACTGTCCCAGCAAATCCGGGACAGTTGGCAAGTATGATGCAATGCAAGATTATCATGGGGCCCCCCCATGCACCTAGGGCCCCTGGGCAGTGCCCAGGGGTGCCCATGCATTAAGACAGCCCTGCTTCAGTAGTGAACATTAAGACGGCTCCCATTCACTTCAATGGAATTTCTGATGTCAAGCGACTTGGGGAGGCACAAGTTGGAGCACAAGTCGCGGCAGTGTGAACCGGCCCTAAAGGTACATGATGTATCAAAAGATCAGGGCCTGTATCATAAGTGGGGATGAAGAGGAGAAGCAAGAGTGCCACCAAGGAAGGGTTAACAATGCAGAGGAGTTGGTGGAAAGTCATGTTCAACATGAAGTTGCTATGGGTAACCAGGACTGGTGGCAATGCTATAGAGTAGTATCAGGCATGGGTGATGGGTATTCTGGTAGCAAGGGGGTAGTTATTCTGATTCCCTCCCTAGTGGCCGGTGACCCTTCAGCATTTGGGACAGAATCCATGGGACCTAGCTGCAGGTACAGGAGAGTAGGGAGTTAACTGATGCAAGTGAAGAGATCCATGCTCAGTGTACAGCGGGATCTCTGTACTGCCACTGGGAGTGAGCTGCCAGGTTAGCTGATTAAGTGGGACACAGGCTGCCCCTCAAAATGCTGCATTCAGGAAGATAAAGTGTACACTGTAACTGGAGTGTCTCACAGTGAAGATCTTCAAGTTCATGTGATACTGTTCAAGGTGGATGGCTCACTTCTAAATATGGGGTGCCGCCTTAATGTTGATTCTTGCATGACTGCGAGTCTGCCACGTCCCAGGAATTAGTGAGCGTGTCCATGGAGTTTTTCCTAGCAGTGGGCAGGTTTGGCCCCAGCCCCACAACCTGGTGTAATCCCGATCTACAAGGCGAGTAGGCCCTGCCCACATGTGAATAAATGAAAAAAGTGCCTTGAGGCAGAGAGCTGGTCACGTGACCTGTCAATGTCATGTGACCAGCCTCTTCACATGACCTGTCAATGTCATGTGACCAGCCTCTTCTTCAGGTGGTATTTCCCCCTTGCATTCTATAATGGAATCACCCATATGGTTAAAAAGGTCCTGCAATGACTCCCATCTGGTCATGGTGTACATCATAAATTAAATATGTCCCCAGCACCCCAATAAGCTTGTTTTGAAGTGTAAAACTCTTTATTCTTGTTTGATTACATAGAAAAGCAATGTTTCAGGACCACACAGGGACACTACCTCCAGTCACAAAATGGTGTTTCCTGCAGTGTCATGCAATTTATGATTGGAACGTAAAATGCAGGTACAGTTTACTTTTGCCACTTTTCTATAAAGAAATAGTATTGGATTAGTAAATGATTTGGAACTTTTGTGGTATTTATCTCCTACTTTTCAGTGATCCTTTACTTGGAGTGTTCTGTTGTCTTCATGGTGTAGGTTATACCACCAAAAGTGATATTAAAGTCTTGTTTTTTTGTTTAAAAATAACAAACATGTCATACTTACCTTCTCTGTGAAGTGTGGTTTTGCACAGAACAGCCTGGATCCTCCTCTTCTCGGGTGCCTCTTCGGCTCTCCTGGCCCCTCCCTCCTGCCGAGTGCCCCCACAGCAAGAGTCGCTGCTCTGTGTGTTCATTCAAACACAGAGCCGTGGCTCGGCCCGTCCCCTCTCTCTCCTCATTGGCTCACTGACTTTTATCGACAGTAGCAGGATCCATTGGCGCCTGCTGCTATGTCTCAACCAACCAGGAGAGAGAGTCCCAGACAGCCGAGGCTCTCAAGCAACATCGCTGGATTGAAATGGGGCTCGGGTAAGTATTAAGGGGGCTGATGGGGGCTGCTGCACACTGAAGGTTTTTTTTATCTTAAAGTGGTTGTAAAGGCACAAGGTTTTTTGTATGCATGAAGGTAAAAAACCTTCTGTGTGCAGCAGCCTCCCCGCCCCCTTAATACTTACCTGAGCCCCCTCTTGATCCAGGGATGTCCACGGGAGCCTTGCCTCTCCGGGGACTCATACCCCTGATTGGCTTTGGCAACAGCAGGAGCCAGCGGTCAATCACAGCCAGTGAGCAAATCAGGAGACGGAAGGGGCGGGGTTGAGCCACAACTCCATGTGGGAATGGACACACAAAGCCACGGCTCGGGAGCGCGTCTGCCTGGGTGCACCCAAAGCAAACTGCTTGCTGTGGGGGCACCCAGAGGAGGGAGGAGCCAGGAGCACTGGCGTGGGACCTGAGAAAAGGAGGATCTGGGCTGCTCTGTGCAAAACCATTACACAGAGCAGGTAAGTATAAGATGTTTGTTATTTTACAAAAAAAAAACGAGGCTTTAATATCACTTTAATGCATAGATTGCATTAAAATAAGAAAAAACGTTCTGCCTTTAGAACCACTTTAAACTTTCTGATACCCATGTATTGCAACTGCTTTTCCTTGAAACCCGCTGACTACACACTGGTAAACTCCAATTATTTAATGATGTAATGGAAAATGGAAAATAACATATATACATTTATATATTATTACATATATTATATATTTATATCAAATAAACATTTAAAGTGTTACTAAACCCACAACAGTAAAATTTGTCAGTATATGCAGCATAGCATGCTTGTTATACTCACTGTGGAACTTAAGGGGTTAATCCTATATGGACAGATCCTTCCTCTCCTGCACTGTCTATCTTGGCAAGGCCATATAATACAGTGAGTGTTGCCGTCCTGCACATGCTCAGTTTATTCTCTGTTGCTGGAGAGAACATTTCCTATTTCAGTTGAACTGTTCAGGTTACATGATATTGACATTACACATGTGGGCGTGTATAGAGGATGTAGTGGAAATCTCCTCCTACCTGAACACACAGCACTGGAGAAACTGTGCTGGTTATCAGGAAACCATGGTATACAGTATCACACAAAAGTGAGTACACCCCTCACATTTTTGTAAATATTTTATTCTATCTTTTCATGTGACAAGACTGAAGAAATGACACTTTGCTACAATGTAAAGTAGTGAGTGTACAGCTTGTATAACAGTGTAAATTTGCTGTCCCCCTAAAAAAAACTCATCACACAGCCATTAATGTCTAAACCACTGGCAACAAAAGTGAGTACACCCCTAAGTGAAAATGTCCAAATTGGGCCCAAAGTGTCAATATTTTGTGTGGGCACCATTATTTTCCAGCACTGCCTTAACCCTCTTGGCCATGGAGTTCACCAGAGCTTCACAGGTTGCCACTGGAGTCCTCTTCCACTCCTCCATGACAACATCACGGAGCTGGTGGATGTTAGAGACCTTGGCTCCTCCACCTTCCATTTGGGATGCCCCACAGATGCTCAATAGGGTTTAGGTCTGGAGACACGCTTGGCCAATCCATCACTCTTACCCTCAGCTTCTTTAGCAAAGCAGTGGTCATCTTGGAGGTGTGTTTGGGGTCGTTATGTTGAAATACTGCCCTGTGACCCAGTCTCTGAAGGGAGGGGATCATGCTCTGCTTCAGTATGTCAAAGTACATGTTGGCATTCATGGTTCCCTCAATGAACTGTAGCTCCCCAGTGCCGGCAGCACTCATGCAGCCCCAGACCATGACACTCCCACCACCATGCTTGACTGTAGGCAAGACACACTTGTCTTTTGTACTCCTCACCTGATTGCTGCCACACACACTTGACACCATCTGAACAAAATAAGTTTATCTTGGTCTCATCAGACCACAGGATATGGTTCCAGTAATCCATGCCCTTAGTCTGTTTGTCTTCAGCAAACTGTTTGCAGGCTTTCTTGTGCATCATATTTAGAAGAGGTTTCCTTCTGGGACGACAGCCATGCAGATCAATTTGATGCAGTGTGCGGCGTATGGTCTGAGCACTGACAGGCTGACCCCCACCCCTTCAACCTCTGCAGCAATGCTGGCAGCACTCATACAGTTATTTCCCAAAGACAACCTCTGGATATGATGTTGAGCACGTGCACTCAACTTCTTTGGTCGACCATGATGAGGCCTGTTCTGAGTGCAACCTGTCCTGTTAAACCGCTGTATGGTCTTGGCCACCATGCTGCAGCTCAGTTTCAGAGTCTTGGCAGTCTTCTTATAGCCTAGGCCATCTTTATGTAGAGTAACAATCCTTTTTTTTCAGATCCTCAGAGAGTTCTTTGCCATGAGGTGCCATGTTTTACTTCCAGTGACCATTTTGAAAGTATGAGAGCGATAACACCAAATTTAACACACCTGCTCCCCATTCACACCTGATACCTTGTAACACTAACAAGTCGCATAACACCAGGGAGGGAAAATGTTGGAAAATAATGCTGACCAAACAAAATATTGACACTTTGGACCTAATTTGGACATTTTCACTTAGGGGTGTACTCACTTTTGTTGCCAGCAGTTTACACATTAATGGCTGTGTGTTGAGTTATTTTGAGGGGACAGCACATTTACACTGTTATACAAGCTGTACACTCACTACTTTACATTGTAGCAAAGTGTCATTTCTTCAGTGTTGTCACATGAAAAGATATAATAAAATATTTACAAAAATGTGAGGGGTGTACTCACTTTTGTGAGATGCTGTATAATATAGTGGCAGTACTTTAAGGCTGCATTCACACCTGATTTTTCAAGCTTTTTGTTGCACGTTTTGTTGCGCGTCTTTGCGCGTTTGCAAACGCCCAAAGAATCGCAAGTCGCACTAATACACGTGAATGATGCTTTTCCATTGATATCTATGGTAATACAAATGTTCCAGGAACGCCCAAATATGCCCAATTTGCATGACAAAAATACCTCCAGAACTTGTTTGAGCTTCAGGCGTTTGGCTTCAGCCATTTTTGAGTGAAGATGTGAACCATCTCCATAGAGAATCATTGATTTTTTTCCCCTCCAGCATTTTGTAGCTTCAGGCTTCAAGCATATTTAAGCTATAAAACGCTCAGATGTGAATGGGTCCTGATGTAAAAAGATTTATAAGCTGTGGGAAATATGGGGGGGGGGGCAGATGAACTATTTTCATAGTACTGGGTTTACTAACAATGACTCATACACACTATAAGAAAATCGGGCGAGAATGTTCGTCCAAAGAACTTTCTTACAATTATCGTATAGTGGGTACAGAACTTTCAACAGCCGATTCCGAATTTTCTTACGAAAATTCCCGAAGGGTCAAACTCCAAAATTCTTCTCATACGGGAATAGAGTGAACAATTTCCGTTGAATGTGTACCATTTTCGTACAAGAAAAACCCGAAAAGAAAGTCTGCGCATGAACAGAAACAATAAACAAAAAAAAAAGCCTTTGTCGCGTGAGAATTTTCGTACAAATTTTCATTCATCGGTTCCGATTTGCTGTGAAACAACGAGGAAAATCGGACGATTGTTCGCCCGATTTTCTTTTAGTATGTACCCCACATTAGGATAATTTTGCTGTGTCAAATTAATGGTTCCAAATACTTAGGATTTGTACACACTATAAGAAAATCAGGCGAACATTTTCGTCCAAAGAATTTTCGCACGATTTCACAATTTTCGACAGCTAAATTTTCATACGAAAATTACCGAAGGGACAAACTCCAAAATTTTTCTCGTACGGGAACAGAACGAACAATTTTTGTTTAATGTGTACTGTTTTTGTACGATTTTCATACAAGAACAATTACAAAAGAAAGACTGCGCATGATCAGAAACAACAAAAAAAAAAGCCTTTGTTATATGAGAAGTTTCGTACAAATTTTCGTTCACTGGTTCCGATTTGCTGTGAAACAATGAGGTAAATCGGACGATTGTTCACCGGATTTTCTTATAGTGTGTACCCCACTTTATGCAGTGAGTTATTTTGCATGTTTTTTGTTAATGATACTTTTTCTAAATCACTTTGCATGGATTTTTTTTTTTTTTACACAAAGGGTCTATTTCTGTTAATTACTGTAAAAAGGGAACTATATTGAATGTAATCAACGATACTAGAACAATAAAACATGAACATTTTCAAGGGAGTGAGAACTTTTTATAGGTGCTATAACTACTAAATGATAGAAAGGGAATAATTTGATCCAGAGAATTGACCTCCCTACTTTGTGGGGTCAGATAGTATTTTTTTTTCTTCCACAAAATTGTCCACAGTTTTCCCAGAGGGTTTTGTTTTACCTTCCTGTAAACCAGTGGTTCCCAACCTCAGTCCTCAAGTACCGCCAACAGGTCATGTTTTCAGGATATCCTTAACCTTGCACAGGTGCCTTTAATCAATGTCAATGGCTTGGTGTTTTTGACAGCTATTTTATTTAAGAAATTCCCATAACATTGAGGACTGAGGTTGGGGAGCTGAAAACCAGAGCTGCAGGGGCTGAACTTGATAACCATGATTTTTTTTTTTTAACCTTATTAACCATTATATAAAGTGTGCCCAATCACTGAACAGTATGATATACCCATTTCCTAAAACAAATTCTAGTTATACGGATGTAGAATTCAGCAGTCTGGGAATGTAATGTACAGCACAACGTATCTGTGCAACGTACATTGTGCAGCAGATTTTGATATGTAGTGTGCTGTTACATTGCCAGTTGTCAGTGGAGAAGTACGCTGATACGTAGCATAAAATAGATATTGGACGATTTTTTAGAGGAACTTTTAAATATATCCAAGCTTAAAGGAGAAGTATTGCCAAAGCTTTTTTGGCCATACTTCTCCTATGGATCACAGGAGTGCAGTCCATCCTGCACTCCTGTGACCCTTTTTCGACCGACAGCAGGCTAAAACACGCTGCCGGCTGACGCCGCTCAGTCCATGCTCTGGAAAAATCGAGATCCACCCAGATGTTTGGACTGGCACATGACTCAGCCTCTCAGTGATCCATTAAGAGCCGGAGCTAGCCCCCTTGCCACCTTCACAGCCCAATCCAGTAAGTGCTGGAGGGGAGAGCAGGGAGCCGCTGACTGACAGTCTGCTCAGAGCAGAGGGGAAAACTGAGCGATCAGTGCTGTTTGATTGTTCACTTCTTATTTCAGAGATGACAGGGTACATATGCAGCATTGGATCGATACTGCATCCACCTAGGTGAGTTTTTTTTTAAACCCTGAACTTCTCTTTTAACATGGGGCCTGAACTTTTTTTTCAATGTCTATATAAAGATACACAATATTGTCAAAAGTATTGGGATGCCTGCCTTTACACGCACATGAACTTTAATGGCATCCCAGTCTTAGTCCATAGGGTTCAATATTGAGTTGGCCCACCCTTTGTAGCGATAACAGCTTCAACTCTTCTGGTAAGGCTGTCCACAAGTTTTAGGGGTGGGTGTATGGGAATGTTTGACCATTCTTCCAGAAGTGCATTTGTGAGGTCAGGCACTGATGTTGGACGAGAAGGCCTGGCTCACTGTATCCACTCTAATTCATTCCACAGGTGTTCTATTGGGTTGAGGTCAGGACTCTGTGCAGGCCAGTCAAGTTCCTCCACCCTAAACTCAATCATCCATGTCTTTATGGACCTTGCTTTGTGCACTGGTCCAAATCATTTGGTGGAGGGGGGGTTATGATGTGGGGTTGTTTTTAAGGGGTTGGGCTTGACCTTGTAGTTCCAGTGAAGGGAACTCTTAAGGTGTCAGCACACCAAGACATTTTGGACAATTTCATGCTCCCAACTTTGAGGGAAAAGTTTGGGGATGGCTCCTTCCTGTTCCAACATGACTGCGCACCAGTGCACAAAGCAAAGTCCATAAAGACATGGATGAGCGAGTTTGGGGTGAAGGAACTTGACTGGCTAGAACAGAGTTCTGACCTCAACCCGATAAAACACCTTTGGGACGAGTTAAAGTCGAGATTGCGAGCCAGGCCTTCTCGTCTACATCTGTACCTGATCTCACAAATGTGCTTCTGGAAGAATGGTCAAACTTTCCCATACACACTCCTAAACCTTGTGGACACTGTTCCCAGAAGAGTTAAAGCTGTTATAGCTGCAAAGGGTGGGCCAACTCAATATTGAACCCTACGTACTAAGATTGGGATGCCATTAAAGTTCATGTGCGTGTAAAGGCAGGCGTCCCAATTCATTTAGACAATGTAGTGTATATTTATTTCTTGTTTATGCTTAATTCTGTAGAATAATTATAGGAAGCTGGTTCCACTAAAGCTTAATTATTTTGCTGAGATAGATTTGTTAAGAAAAAAAATATTTTTAGTTGCAAAACGAATTGTTTTCCTAAAGCAAATATTTATTCTCTTATTACAACCATCTGAACACAGTGAGGCTCATTTATCCAAGTGCACATTCCCTTAGTGACAGCAGAGGGATTATAATAGCTAATGCTTGTACATTGTATGGTCACTAATGTGACAAGAATGTAGAAAATCCATTAAATCATGCTGTAATTTAGGAAAAAGCAAGCACCCAGGCCAAATGTGTATAACTGCTGTGCTCTGAGGGCAAGTCCATGCAGACACTGACCTTCATGCTTTTCCTAAATTAAAAAACGTGCTTTTCTAAAACCACATTACCTGAGATTAGTGTAAAGTTTAATAGGAAACTCCGCAGCCCATTAATAACACATTTTACTAAGTGCAATTTTTTGCATATTTTGATTTGGATAAAATGCGTAGCAGAGTGATTCCTTTTAATCTCACTGGAGATTTTCATAGAATAATGATTATAGAACAATACTGTTTTTGATCAAAAAGTTATTTAAAGCTCAATTGAACTTTTGGTTTAAGCCTTGATTCACGCAAGAGCTTCTGCAAAATCATGCATTTTTCAGTGCATTTTTGTAGCATGTCTTTACACATGGTTTTGTTGCATTTTTATGCTTTGTGCATTTTTTTGGATGAGACTGGATTTTAAACTAGATTCTGCCAAAAAAGCATTTAATACGCATATACATGTGTTTTACATGCATTTTATGTGCTTTTGATCTAAAAATGCACTATGCTGTACCAAAGAAGTATTTACCTTTTCAAAAATCACAATGCATCAAGTTGCACTGCACCATAAAGATGAATGTGATTTCCATTGTTGTGCAAGGCAGCAGGAGAAATTGCACAAGTGTGAACAGACCCTAAACCAGGGAAATGCATTCCAGGTGCATCAAGACAGACTCTTAGGCCCATGTCACACTGGCGATTTTATAGCAACTTCAGCTACTAGTCATGTTATCCAATGTAACGGCCAATGAACATGACACATTAGCAATTTGGCCTTGCATAGGTTATCACTGATGTAAGGAGGGGAGACTCTGGGGACACTGATGTAAGGAGGGGAGGCTCTAGGGGCACTGATGTAAGGAGGGGAGGCTCTGGGGACACTGATGTATGAAGGGGAGGCCCTGGGGACACTGATGTAAGGAGGGGAGACTCTGGGGACACTAATGTAAGGAGGCGAGGCACTGGGGACACTGATGTAAGGAGGCGAGGCTCTGGAAACACTGATGTAAGGAGGGGAGACTCTGGGGACACTGATGTAAGGAGGGGAGGCTCTGTGGACACTGACGTAAGGAGGGGAGACTCTGGGGACAATTATGTAAGAAGGGAGGCTCTGGGGACACTGATGTAAGGAGGCGAGGCTCTGGAGACACTGATGTAAGGAGGTTGGGCTCTGGGGACACTGATGTAAGGAGGGAAGCTCTGGGGACAATGATGTAAGGAGGGGAGGCTTTGGGGACACTGTCATAAGGAAGGGAGGCTCTGGGGACACTGGTGTAAGAAGGCCAGGCTTTGGAGACCCTGATGTAAGGAGGTTAGGGCTCTGGGGACACTGATGTAAGGAGGCGAGGCTCTGGAGACCCTAATGTAAGGAAGGGAGCTCTGGAAACTCTGATGTAAGGAGGGGAGGCTCTGGGGACACTGCTGTAAGGAGGGGAGGCTCTGAGGACATTGATGTAAGAGGGAAGGGAACTCTGAGGACCCTGATGCAAGGGGGGCACTCATAGACATTTTTCTTTGTGCTGTACCACCAGTCCAGTGCCTCAAGATCAATGAGTAAAAAAAGGACCTGTCCAGTGTTTTCCTACATGTTGACACACATGTTTTTCAGCATTGAGAAATCACAGCATACCTGTGTAAAGATGGTCATTGGACAGGTAATTTGTGACCTTAACTGTGAAATAAAGTTCCTTTTCTTAGCTGTGAATGCCCCAGCCTGTGTTGTAAAGTAGATTAATAACTGGCCTTTCATTACTGACAACTGGGACGTGGATATATGGAGTCACCTAAGGTAAGGCATTTGGATATCTCCTGGACTCATTCAGCATATACCATATATATCTGGAAACATTGCCTTCCCAGTATCATTTCCTGCTTGAGCTATTATCACTATTGCTGGCATCATAAGTTATGCACGCTTAAGTTTGGCATAAAATCTTAATTTGGCGGATTTCTGGTGAATCAGTCAAAATTCTAATTGTGGGTAGCCCTCTCGGCACCACCTGGCTCAACAAAGCTCAATGAAAAATCAAAGGAGCGGGGTGGAAAATTGTCAACCAAACCGTGACTGCATCCAATCAGGTGCTGCGGCTGCTTAGAAACAATAATCGTCAGTCATCTACACTGTCAGCATGGATGAGGAAAGTGATTGGTTTTCTTTTATTCAGCCAGAGAAATCTGGCCATGTATGACTAGCTGTAGAATAGAAGCATTATTTTTCAGTTCTATGATAGTTTACTATCTAAGCATGCTGGTATTAACTACAATTATTGTCATTGCTGATTGATTTTATAAATAGAAAGGAAACCACAAGAGATATCTTTTAAAATGATACTCCACAAAATAGCTAAATACACAATAGAAATGCATATGTTATAAACGAGAACTGTTCTTCCTGCACAATCATTTCCAATCCTGTTCATCCAGTCTTATGATTCACACATCTGTGCCTCGCTGCATAGCCAGCATATAATACATCTATTTGCTTATTTATTATTGCAGCTTCCTATTTAAAGTAGAACTAAAGGCATTTTTTACAATTTTGGATAGAGTAAGGGAGAGTTATAACCCCTGTCTGTTTTTTTCATCTGTGTCCCACTGGGGAAATTTCCTTTACTTCTTGTCCCATAGCCAAAACAGGAGATGAGGAGACCCCTCCAAAGGAAGAGAATTCCTGGTTGTTACCAGGATCACCAGAACTAGTATCCTCATTGAAAATTTCCCCTCTATTGCTGTTCTGTTGACCACTCAAAATTTGTGATTTTCCTTCACTTTCACTCTCGGTAATAATGGTAAACCGGACAAATATAAAACGTGAATCTCCCTAACGGGGACTTAGAAAGCAATAAAAACCTGTTCTAAGCCCTATTCACTCTATCCAAAACGAAAAAAAAGTTATGCCTTTAGTTATACTTTAAGGCTGGATTCACACCAGCCTGCCTGCTGCAGGGGTGGAGCCGCATTTCGGCGGCTCCTGTCCGTTCCCACAGCGCAGCAGCTGTGGGGGGGGGGGGAATATCCCAGTTCAGTGCAGAGCGCATCTCCGTGTTAGATGCGCTCCCATTGAACACAATGGGCTGGGAATTCGCACGCGTTTCTGTGCAACGCGGAGTGCGAATGCACCGGACATATGTTAACTGGACACCTTGAAAATAATGTGCTTTCAAGTGTCTTGCAAACTGGATGCGGTTTAAGCCGCATCCAATTTGCATAGGTGTGAACCCAGCCTAACTCTCCACCTCCAGCATGCTCTTTAGACAATGAAACAGAATAATCAGTTCTGTCCAAAGAGCTGGAACCAAGAGACATGAATGTGAATTTACTGGCTATGCAATAATGTAGAGATGTGTAAATCTCAAGAATGGTTGAGCAAATAGCATATACATTTGCAGATAAAAGGCCACAATTCCCCTTTTCGATTAGTATACCACACACAGTACCCATAGTCCCCCCTTTTTCCACTCTCCCACAACGCACAGAGCACCCCAACTACTCTCCCCCTGGTGCTCTCACTTTTCACTGTACCCTCTCATCTCATTACGTGTAGCCCAGCAGGAACCCACAAGCCTCACTTCCATCTACATCATCAGAGAGAATCAGGAGACAGTCTAAAGAGCTCGCTGTCATAGCGACATCCCCAGCAAATGATCCCTTCCTATAATCATCCAGTGCCTAAAGCTGGCCATTGACGGTTCGAATCTCGGCCGGTTCAGCAGGGACAGGCCAAGATTCTAAACATGTATGGGCAGATTGATTGTACCCAAGTTGATCGATCAATCAACTTAGGTACAACCAGCCTGTTGGATTTTTAATTTTTATTAGCGGCTGCAGCCTCTAGCAATGATCACTGTGTGTTCTACCAGCCCGGGGTGGCTCCCCCTGCCTTCCTGTCAGAACGCCACAATAGCTCTGCTTTGCTCAACCCATGGTTGCAAGAAAAGAAAATTTGCTCCATCTATGGCTGGATTAAAGTGATACTAAAGTCAAATTTTTTTCATTTAAAAATAACAAGCAAGTTATACTTACCTGCTTTATGTAGTGATTTTGTACAGAGCAGCCCAGATCCTCCTCTTCTCAGGTCCCACGCTGGTGTTCCTGGCCCGCTCCCTCTTGCCGAGTGCCCCCACAGCAAACAGCTAGTTATAGGGGCCTCATTCAGACACGGAGCCGTGGTTTGGCCCCACCCCCTCTCTCTCCTCATTAGCTCACTGACTTTGGTTGACAGCAGCGGGAGCCAATGGCGCCCTGCTGCTGTCTCAGCCAGTGAGGAGGGAGAGTACCGAGAAGCCGAGACTCTCGTGCAATATCGGTGGATCGAGATAGACTCAGGTAAGTATTAGGGAGGCTGAAGGGGGTTGTTGCACACTGAAGGATTTTTATCTTAAAGTGTTACTAAACCCATTAATATGAAATAGTTCATCTGCCCCCCACAGTGCCCACAGCTTGTAAATCTTCGTTTTACATTAAAATACTGCCACTATATACCTTTTTGGATAATTTATATACCACAGTCAGTGATAAACTGCACAGTTTCTCCAGTGCTGAGTTCAGGTAGGAGGAGATTTCCACTACAGCCTGTACACAAACCCACAAGTGTGATGACAATACAATGTGACCTGGCTAGCTCTGAGAACAAGTTCTCTCCAGCATAAAAGACACAACTGAGCATGTGCAGGTCGGCTACCATGCCCTTGTTAGCTGGCCTTCCCCAGATAGACAGTACAGGAGGGAAGAATCTATACATACAGGATAAAACAGCCTTTTTACACAATGCAGAAGATTAACCCCTTAAGTTCCACAGTGAGTATAACAAGCATGCTATGCTGCATATACAGATAGATTTTACTGTTGTGGGTTTAGTAACACTTTAATGCATAGAATGCATTAAGATAAAAAAGCTTTCTGACTTTAGAACCACTTAAAGTGTCCCATCCATGCTGACTGGAGAATACAGATGGGAGAAGCCATGCATGCTCAGCAACTTGCATGCCTCAAGCTGTGATCCCAGGAAAAAGCCACTGCAGGACAAATTAACAAAAAGTAGGACTGTCCTGGCAAATCTAGGACAGTTGGTAGGTATGAAAGTAATTCTCCACAATGGGACACAGACAACAAAAATAAACAGTCAAAGGTTTTATATTCTCTCGACTTTATCCAATAGTTGGGTGGAATTATTCCTCCATTTCTAGGTCTACATCCTACCTGGTAGTCAGACCTTATTAACAGTGTCAGCTGTCCACAGGCTGTTATACACATGAGCTGACTGATGCTCATAGCTCTCTCCCTCAGCTATGGTAGCCTGATGCTGGGCAAAAAGGTAAAGGGAACAATAGGGGGCGTCTGGCCTATCTGCAGCATATCCGGTCTCCCGCTGTCATCACTTCCGGCCCGGCCTCCTCTGCATTCCGCGCTGCTTTCGGTTCCACTTGGACGGCAGCTCTCAGTCCGGTACAGGCACACCGGGCTAAGGAGCGGCTTACCTTTTGCGGAAGACTCCAGGACACTTTCCCCTGGCCCAGATAGCACTAGTTATCACATGCCTACCTGTCTGCTATTAATGTAAGTAGCCATTTTGTAAGTAAGAATGTTAGTAGCCATTTGGCTTTTTAATAAAACCCAGTTGTTATTACCTGTTACACTTAGTCTGGCGCCCCCCTTTTGTTTCCTGCAGAGATGTGCTTCACTTTATGGGGAGCTGCCACTAATGTTCCTTTTTTATAGATTTTATATATAGATTTTATAGACTCTTTTTAATTATGGACTTTATAATTAACTTCCTCGCGCCTGCGCTATAGCCGAATGACGGCTACAGCGCGGCTCTAAAATGCCGGGAGGACATCAATAGACGTCCTCCCATTTGGCTTGTGCTGGGCGCGCTCCCGCGGGCGCGAGCGGCACGTGCGATAACTACAGGAGGGCCGTAAAATCTCGGCGCGACATCGGCAGTAAGCCGATATCGCGTCCGCGCTCCTTCAATTAATATTTCAGGTATTAATTTTTCTCAGATATTTTAGATATATATTTTAGATATTTTTTCCTTGTAATCACCGTCGAGGGGTATTTCACTTCGTGTAGAGACGTCCTTTGTTTTCCCCCCGCGGTCTGATTCACATTGTCCATTATTGTTGACCCAAAATAATTTTTCGGTTTACCGATGATTGTAAGAATGAATGTTTTACCGATGAATGTAATTATCGTCTGTCCATCCGTACACTATTGATCACGATAGACCCGGTCCCCTTTCACAGGACCTCAG
>BLSH010106108.1:1986018-2032431 GCA_018402905.1 Glandirana rugosa
CGCCATAAATCAATGTCCATAGTTTGTAGGCGCTATAACTTTTGCGCAACCCAATCAATAAACGCCGATTGCGATTTTTTTTACCAAAAATATGTAGAAGAATATAAATCGGTCAAAACTGATGAATAAATTTGTTTTTTTATTTTTTATTTTTGGATATTTATTATAGCAAAAAGTAAAAAATATTGTTTTTTTTTCAAAATTGTCGCTCTTTTTTTGTTTATAGTGGCGATCAGAAATGACGCAGAGGGGATCAAATACCACCAAAAGAAAGCTCTATTTGTGGGAAAAAAAGGACGCACATTTTGTTTGGGTACAACGTCGCACGACCGCGCAATTGTCATTCAAAGAGCGACAGCGCTGAAAACTGAAAATTGGTTCGGGCAGGAGGGGGGTTTAAGTGCCCAGTAAGGAAGTGGTTAAGGACTTTGCTTTTTAGACATTAGCGCAAACCCATTTTTTCCTGCGCCATTCTTTTTCCTTTAGGTAAAAAGGCGAAATGTTGACAGAATATTACAATAAGGTACAAGTGCTGCCTGTTTATTTTAGAGAACCCCATTAGGAGACCCCCTGTTAGTCAGGAATGGACATAGGTTTAGTTAGTGTTGCAGATGAGCAGATGTTTTGTACATCTTATGCTATGAACTTACTGTACCAAGCCCTCCTGCACTGATGCCGTGCGTTTGCTGCCCTGCTGAACAAAAGTGCAGGACAAACCAGTTAGATGAACGCAACCCCTTTCACTACTCACAGACCAGCCTGTACTGGGCGCGTGGTGGTGGAGTCCACCATTCAAATAACAGACCACACCGAAGACATTCAACTCCAGCCAAGGTTTATTGCCACGACAGCGCCCTGCTCACCCTCACCTGAAGCCATGCCTCCAACATGTTCCCACAACAGCGCTTGTTGGTGAATAGGGCAGAGATTGTAACACCAGAGCCCCGCCTCTCCACTTTGTCCAATCACGGAATGCTTTGCAGTCATTGAGAAAACAAAAAGTGCTCCCTGAATAGGGAGCCGAGCCGTGCCAAGCGAGCAACCTCATGTATTTACAATGCATCAGAGTAGCCACTCGGCACAGGACCCAGACACTAGTGGAGATCAGTAGTGTAGTGGTGTCTATTGTAGTGATTTGCCGCTTCTAGAGCAGGGTTTCTCAACCAGGGTTCCGTGGAAACCCTAGGGTTCCTCCAGAGGTTGCTAGGGCTTCCTTAAGCAATGGTCAATTTCTACCTCTCAGATAAATTCCAACTGACACCATTGATCATTTTAGCTATCTGCAAGGGGGAAATTCTTCCCAATGACGACAAGTGTAAGGAGCATTCTTCCCATTGATCATCACACTAATGTATCATGAGATGTAGATTTTTAATTTTTAGCAGGGGTTCCCCGAGACCGGAGAATTATTTCAAGGGTTCCTCAGTGTTGAAAAGGTTGAGAAAGGCTGTTCTAAAGCATGAGCGCTCAACCTGTGGCTGTTGTGGAACTACAAGTCCCATGAGGCATTGTAAGCCATTGTCAGATACAAGCATATCTCCCAAAGGCATGATGGGACTGGTAGTTTCTCAACAGCTGGAGGGCCACAGGCATGGGCGTCCGCAGGGGGGGGCAAGGGGGGGCGGGTGCCCGGTGCCCCCCCCTGGAATCTTATCTTATGTTTTTAATTGTGGGTGGCTCAGGCTGCCTCACAGTACAGACACCTCCGGCACCTCCTCTTCACACTGCTCGGGCCTAACGGCGCCATGATCCGGCCGTCCGGGGCCTCTTCATGGAAGGAGGGGGGCAGCGCTGGCCGCAGTGGTGTCCCCGGTGATCGGGGAAAGAGCAGTGCGCTGTGTTTGTGTCTGTACGCCTGGGACTCCGCCCCGCCCATACACCAGGCTGCAGCAGGCAATGCAAACACAATGACACTATGACAGCTGCCTGGCTGGGCTTGTGGCTGGGCTGTCTGCTGCTGAGCAGCAAGCCCAGCCTCCTTCTCCTCCCTCCTGAGTCCTGACTGAGTCACACTGACTCTGAGCGCGGCAGCGGCCGCCAGTGTGACTCGGCCAGCCAGCGCGGCCCCGCATCAGCAAGCAGTGAGTGACGTCAGGACTCAGGAGGAGAAGAAGGAGAGAGAGAAGGAGCCCCAGGCTCCCAGCATTCAGAGCAGAGGAGGATTTTAACTTCCTCGTCCTCCTCTGCTAGCTCCACCCACCTCCTCCCTGTATGTTCTCCTCGGAGCCTGGCATGCATAGGGAGGGAAAGAGAGCTGCCTGCCTGGAGTGGAGCCAAACCTTTCAAGAGGTCAGTCTAATTAATCAAAGCACTTATACAGATGGGACTTGTAGTCCTTCAGTTTTGGGGGGGGGGGGGTCACATCCTTAGATATCATCAGGGGCCCAAAAACGTTATCAAAAAGAGGCAGAGCATGGGTGACCTTAAAATGTTGCCTACCCCTGGAAAAAATTCTGCGGACGCCCATGGCCACAGGTTGAGCACCCATGTTCTAGAGGGATCCTACAGGTATGATATATGCATAGTTACATTGATCCAAGCAGAACCCATGTAGCCATGTAAAGATTGCCATACCTAAACTCCAGCTTTAAAGTAGTAAGCTCTGATATTTAATTTTTACCTACAGGTAAACTTATAATAAAGTGCACCGTTTAGGAGCTATTCTTGCAAGCAGAAGCATGTAACGTGACTGGTGCATGCGCTGTGAAGGAACAGCATACCCGTGTTGTTCCTTTAGAGCTGTGTGCCGTGGCCAAGATGCCCACATGCATGCGCGCGAGTTGCATCACCACGGTTCGGCCAATCAGATGCCCGGAGTCCCTAAACCTGGAAGGAAGACCGAGTGAAGATAGAAGCCTCTGCAGCAGTGACAACTCGCCACTGGAAGGCTTCATTTTAAGACAAGTCTTTGATAATCTGCTAGTATGCAGTGCATACTAGCACATTAGGATATTGCCCTGCAGGTGGGAACTTTTTTTTTTCTTCTTACTATTACTGTTTACTATCGCTTTAATAAATCCAGACAACCATAGTGCTTACCTGCCCCTTTCGCTCTTCATCCAAATTTATAAGGGGCGGTTTGACCTGACTAAAACCAAAGACTCCCCATATGGCCTAACAAGCTACAGGTTAGGATAGGGTTTCTCAACTTAGGGTTCCTCCAGAGGTTTCTAAGGGTTCCTTGAGCCACGAGCAATTTCTACCTCTCAGATAAGTTCCCACTGACACCATTGATCTTTAGCGATTTGTAAAGGGGTAATTCTTCCCAATGACCACAAATGTAAGGAGTAATCTTCCCACTGACCATCACACTAATGTATCATGAGATGTAGATATAGTCATTTTTATCAGGGGTTCCCTGAGACTGGAAAGTTCTTTTTTAAGGGTTCCTCTGTGTTCAAAAGGTTGAGAAAGCCTGTTTTAGGAGAAGGGAGAGCTAATCACAATCCCCAATGTACAGATCACCACTAGAGGGAGCATTTACAAACCTATATATAAAATTGCAGTGATCAAGAAGAAAAGGATCAGCAAACAATGAAAAAAAAAGGCATTATGATATGCAGAATGGATTTTTAGGCAAATGTTACCATTATAACACCACAGCTTCCCCATAATCGCTACTTAAATAATAAAACGGTATGAACGTGGACTCTTTTATTACTACTCCCCTTGGTCGATAAAGTTTTTAAATGTAAATATTTTGATTTTAGTGTCTATATCAAGTACATAGTTGGGAAAGAAGGAAAACACATCTGCATTTGCTAATTGTGCGATTTTCTTGTAAGGCCGGGGAGCAGACTTGGCAGTTTTCCACTTGCCTCACACTAGCCACACACCAACATTAGTTATTGGCCGTCTAATTGTACAAAAACCAGGTGCTCATACAGGAAATAGGCAGATGGTGGAAGATATTTCTGTTCTCCAAATTTCCTCCCCCACCTTTGTATTATTCATGCTATACATTCTTTATGTGTGGAATTGGTTTGGTCATTAGGGAGCAGGGGATGCTCTAAAAATAAATATTTCTAAAGACACATACATTGCAATAACACTTGCTCATAAAACACGCATTCAATAAAACTCAACTCTGTTTCATATATAACACATAGCATATATACATATATAAACTTTCAGTGCTGGATTATGAGCCTAAGGGATTTGGAACTGAAAATCTGATGGGGCTGTTATATTGACCTCTAGCTAGAAAAGCCCCTGCATTTTATTTAGTAAATGAAAATACCTTCACATATGGGAAAGCTCATTTTCCTGTTCACAGTCGCCACAAGTCCTACTTCCAGACGGCAAAAAAAAAAAAAAGGCAGTGATTCTTTTATTTCAAATTCATTTGTGTTTTATCAGGGCCTGGATCATACATTTCATGACTTCCTATATTGCTAAAATGCTACAGCCATCAAGTTTGCCTATGCGGCATAATGTGCGTTCCCAGAGAACACAAAAAGATCTATGTTTTAGATAAACAGAAAAATCTGCTGGAAGCGTGTCCCAAGCATCCATCAGTCTTTCACTAAAAGGCTGTTTTAATTCATTAGTCCTGAGCTTTCGCAAACAAATCTCTGAGTGTGCTGATAATTGTTTTCTAAAACTCTGTTTTTTTGACCCATTCTGTCTTTTTTCTACTTTATTACATTTAGATAATGTGTTCATGTTGTATATCTACATTCGTAAGTATTTTACATTTGTCGGTCCAAAATGTAATAAACCTGCTTAAGCCAAAAAACATATTTCATTATATTCACTCTTGCTGATATAGATAAATACAAAGTAATAGGAGAGTGAAATACCATTACTGGAGAAAAAACTGCTCCAGGGCCTTCCAGAGCTGGTCACCTGAAGAGAAGGATTGGTCACGTAGCCTGCTGATCCACTCCTTCAACAGAAATTATGCTGCCAGGACTAGAGATAGGAAGGCCTGGGAAAAAAACTGAAAAATTTGTGAAAAACAGTCTTTTTTTGTTTTTTTCAAAGCCGTTTTTTTCCCAGAAAAATCTGAAGAAAAGAAAGTATGGAATATGTTATTTTTCAATGATAAATGATATATCTATGGCATTGCATTCAAACTATATAACATGAAGACCTTAATGAAAGATTTCTGAGATGTTATGTAAAGTCTTAAATTGTTTCAAGTTTTCTCAGCTGAAGACAAGCAAATCATGAAATACAATTCAAGTAACACTGTACTTCCCAATGCAGTTCTCAAACAAGAGAAATGTGCATATCTGCCACTAGGGGGCACTGCAGGGGGAAGGCTCCAGTTTAGTTTGCTTGTGGGCTCCATCTTGAACCTTCTACAGTTGGGTGATTGTTGGCATACAGTAGATGACAGTTTATGTCCTATCAGATCTTAATTGACAGATAAGAGGGTGAACTTGTCTGTCAAATTAGTTTATATATTTTTTAACCTTTAAATGATTCCTATTAATGTTCTCCACCATCACAGCATAATGTTTACCTATAGTCTGCTCAATAAATTGTTGTTTCTTTTTCATCCTCTGAGTAAAATGGTGAGACCAACATCCAGAGTTTAGAAAAATTTCCACAGTGCAATTTCTGTGGAAAGCAAAGCTGCAATTGGCAAATATTGTGAGAAGAAATATTCTTTTCCAAATGCTACAAAGATGGCAAATCCATCCTGGTATGCCAGAGGTGCCCTATATAATGTAAGTGCAAGTAGCTTTTCCTTCCATAGTTCTCATTCCAGAAATACTCTTTCTGCTGCTTCTGGGTCATGACAAAGTGTTTCTTCATCAGCAGCATTTTCAAGTAAGGAAGTGTTACAAACCACGGCCTCCCAAAAATACACAATACCTTCATTTGTAGAGAAACTGACACCTGAAAATCGGAAGAAAATTGATCTAGCTCTTCACAGGCAATATATGCTTCTGGATCGGCATTGTCAATAACTGAAAATGCATATTGGCAGGAAGTTTTTACATTATTATGAGGGAAAGGGAGTGGTTACCTGTTCTCACGTATAGGTGAAATGGTCTTATCATACGCTGTCCTTGTTATTCCATTTGTAATAAAAAATACAATTTTAAAAAGCAAGTTTAGCTTATTTACTGTACTTTCATATTAAGCATATACTTTTATATACACGGCATTTCACCTTCCCAGTGTAACTAAAAGACTTTCAATTTGTAAAACTATTCCACACTGAATTTTATTTTTCAATTTTTCCATTTTTAATTTTTTCCAGAAAAAAAAACTTTTTTTTCCCATGGCTTCAAAATTTCTGTTAATGTTAAACCTCTTGTCAGAACTATTGGACATCTGCAGTAGCATTTTCTCCAGGAAAGATTTAGCCATGGGACAAGAGTTTTAATGGGCCTTTAAAAAATATGCGAGTAAAGGTCTACTCTATGAAGCAACATCATACCTTTTAGAGGTTGGTGTGCTGATCTGTGCATGTATGCTTCTACTTATCCATCCACCAAGGCCCACATAAATGGAGTTGGATATACATTATTTAATGTGTTAACAGATCTTTTAAATCAATCTCTTCTAACAGGAGAATTTCCCCATGATTGGCGGACAGCTAATATTGTACCTATCCACAAGAAGGGCAGCAAGGTAGAAGCTGGCAATTACAGGCCAGCGAGTTTAACATCAATTGTAGTCAAGTTAATGAAATCACTCCTGAAAAGAAGGATCATTGATCACCTACATAGCTTGCTGGACCCAAAGAAGCATGGCTTTACTGAGGACAGATCATGTCAGACAAATCTGATTGAATTTTTTGACTACATTACCAGTGTTTTGGACCAGGATGGTGCTGTGGACGTAGCGTATCTTGATTTCAGCAAGGCATTTTACACAGTTGCACATAATGATCGAATATTTAAGTTGTACAAGCTAGGACTTAACCCTTGGGTGGTTCAGTGGATATGCAGTTGGCTAAAGTATAGATCCCAGAGTGTGGTTGTAAATGGGGTTCACTCAGAACAGAGACCAGTCACTAGTGGGGTACCACAAAGCTCTGTACTGGGTCCTGTTCTATGTAAGCTATATGTAAGTGATATAACTAAAGGTTTGTTGGGCAAGGTATGTCTCTTTGCTGATGATACAAAGGTGTGTAATAGGGTTGATATTTCCAGGGGTGTCTGTAACATGGAACATGATTTGGCATTGCTGGAAGATTGGTCAAAGCAGTGGAGACTTCATTTCAATATATCTTAATGTAAAATAATGCACCTAGGGAATAAGAATCCATTTGAGAGTATAGCATTGGGGGTACAGTGTTAGCCAGCACTACAGAAGAAAAGGATTTGGGGGTGCTTATTTCAGATGATTGCAAAATGAGCAAACAGTGTAACCAGGCAGTGGGTAAAGCAAATAGAATTCTAGGATGTATCACTAGAGGGATCACCAGCAGGAGGAAGGAGGTTCTGATTCCTCTATATCAGGCATATGCAATTAGCGGACCTCCAGCTGTTGCAGAACTACAAGTCCCATGAGGTATAGCAAGACTCTGACAGCCACAGGCATGACACCCAGAGGTAGAGGCATGATGGGATTTGTAGTTTTGCAACATCTGGAGGTCCGCTAATTGCTTATCCCTGCTCTATATAGATCTTTAGTGAGACCTCGCTTAGAATACTGTGTCCAGTTCTGGAGACCTCACTTACAAAAAGATATTGATAACATAGAACGAGTTCAGAGACGGGTAACAAAAATGGTGAAAGGTTTGGGGTTTAAAATGTATCGAGAGCGACTTCAGGAACATAATATGTACAGTCTGGAGGAAAGACGGGAGTGGGGAGACATGATTGACACCTTTAAATACATCAAGGGGATGAATAAGGTTCAGGAGGGCAGTCTTTTCAATATGGAATCAAAATGAAGAACACAGGGACCTCAAACTAACTGGAGGAAAGTTCAAAACTAATCTTAGAAACTATTATTTTAGTGAAAGAGTGGTTGATGATTGGAATAAACTGCCAACAGAGGTAGTGAGACAGTCAACAGTACACAGCTTCAAACTGCTTGGGATAAACATAAATCTATACACAGACAACAAGGTTAATGAAAAAAAAATGTACAGTCTTTTTCTGCTGTCACATTTCTATGTTTCTTTGTTATGCTTGGAAGATTTTGGTGTCTGAGGCAGTCTTTCCTTAAATCAGGGGGAAGAAGGAAGTGAAAGTATGAAGATTACACCTTGGGCTTTATGTATAAATGTGGGTGTCTTCAGCATTTGCACAAACGCATCAAATGATCACCGTATTGTTTGTAGTATGACTATCTCCTTTGATCGTCACCGCCATCTAGTGGCCAAATTGCAGTATTTTTCTAAAATACCTCATTATAAAAATACCAGATTATGGCCACTAAATATAACTGACAATCATAGTAGACATTACAAAGAATATGGTGATCATCCGTTGAGTCTGTGCAAGGCATCCACAAACCAAATTTGTTATACATATACATTTACACATAGGCTCCTTTGTACAACCCACAGACCACAATGAAACCCCTCATTATACTTCTTACATCTCTGCACTATTATAAGTATTGAAACAAAAAGGATTAAATACATCCAACATGGATGGGTCTCAAGAATTCTTGATAAGAAAACACAGCAAAAAGTCTGTGACTTGTCCATAACTATGTATTATAGAAGTTGAGCATCCTGTTCCCTAACATTATAGCAAATTCTAAAAAAGAGCACAGTCCTCAGAGAACTGGCAGTATCACTGTAAGAAAGCAACTATGCAGAAAGTGTTTTCAACTGTGCTTTTACCACTCAAACAGTATTAGTGATACTATGTTAGCAGTGCATATACTCGTTATAACTTTAAGGCTCCATTCACATCTTGGCGTTGCCTCGATTCTGCTTGCGATTTGAAATAGCGGCAATTTGTGTTCCCTGTCACTTTTAATAGGACCCCAAATGTGGCACGATTTTGCCGCGATTCAATAGGTGACAATCGTGGTAAAATCCTGCAAATAGAATCGTAGGACGCCTGTCGCCCAAAAGAAGTAAAAGAGTTTCTTTCGGGTGACAGGCGTTGGCGCCATTTTACCGCTATTGTCGCCCAATACGCCAAGATGTGAATGGAGCCTTAGAGGTTATATGTAGCCATTTATGCAAACACAAAACACAGATTTATCAGTTGGCCCAATGGTGTGCTGATTTGTATATATGTTCCATCCTTACTTCCATCCATGCGTTCATTTATTTAAAGTAGAACTATAGGCAAAACTTTTTATTTCATGTTGGATAAGGGAGGGTTATAACCCCTGTCAGATTTTTTTCTGTCATCTGTGTTCCATTGCTGAAATTTCCTTTCACTTCCTGTCCCAGAGCCAAACAGAAAGTGAGAGGAAATCCCAACAAATTATGGGAATTTGTAAGGGACAACCAGGTCACGAGAACTAGTGCCCCCATTGGAAGATTTCCCCTCTATTACTTTTCTGAGGACAACCCACAATTTGGCATTTTCTTTTAATCGTAAAAAAACGTTTTATTGAAAAACAAAATTGCGGTCATACATAATATCAGGTACAATCACAGATGAACATAACCGTTGGTATACAATAGTCATACAGAGAAATCTGTTACACAGTTAATGCGTTTCATTCATGCTAGGCAATTACAGCTTGGGCAGGTTCAGCCTCTCCATAGGGGGAAGCACGTTACCCGTCATGACCCCCCTCCCAGGGCCTATTATTTTCACCGATAGAAGATTCCTAATATTGATTCAGCTAGGTGCACGTTTCCCCATCCGCCAGCCATCTGTCCCAGACTTTAGAGTACTTCAGTGGGCATCCCCTGTGGCTATATATTAGTTTTTTATATGGGAGAGTCCCGTTCACTTCTCTTTTCCAGTCTAGTATTGTGGGTGGAACTGGCCTCATCCAGTTTTTTGCTATCACTTTCCTTGCAGTAAATAGAGTTTCAGCTATGAAGATAGTTAAATATTTGTCTAGTTCCACCTCTGCATTGAGCCCGAGCAGGCATAGTTTAGGGTCTAGTCCCACTGGGGATCCCATGACGTCATGCAGGAACTGAATGACTTGTTTCCAGTAGTTTTGGATCTGCGGACATGCCCAAATTAAATGATAAAAATCTCCAGGTGCCCCCCCACACATTTGGCAGTGCGGGCTGTTTATTGGTTGGAATTTTGCCAATTTCACAGGAGTGAGGTAGGCTTGGTGTAAAATATAAAGTTGTGTCAGTCTATCCGAAACTTTTGGGGATACTGTTTTCACGTTACCCAGGGCTTCATCCCATTCGTCATCGCTCATGTTCCCAACCTTTTCTTCCCATTTAGGTTTAATCTTATATGCTAGAGTGGCGTTTTGGGGATGCGTATTGTGGCATAAAGTGATGATATTTGTTTGGAGGGTTCTGAGCCTGTAATTATATGTAGGATGGGTGGTGGATCTAGACCAGGGGGGTTTAGGCTGAACTGGGTGGTTAACGCGTGTCTTAGCTGGAAGTAACAGAACAGAAAGTAATTAGGAAGAAGGAATTCTTCCTTCAGTGTTTGGAATGGTTTGGGGCCACTTTTGTTCATTACCTGGTGTAGATACAATATACCTCGTGAAATCCAAAGACCTGGGTCTTGTACTAAGGTCAACTCTTGCATTTGGGAGTTAAACCAAAGTGGGGTGTGGGAGTGTATCTGGGAACCTTGTGTTTTACGTATCGCGATATGGTAAATTTTGTGATGATGGGCGAGCATACCCCCATTGTACACAGGGGCGGGGCGGTGTTGCTGCGTGCGTATTATTGATTGTAATGGGGTATGGGCCGGGTGATCCGGTTGTCTACAGACTAGAGCCTGGTATCTTTGTGTCTCTTGTTTGCCATAGTAGTATATGTGAGATAATTGTGCCGCAATGTAATAGTCTCTAAAGTCGGGCAGTGCTGTTCCTCCCTGAAGGGTGGGATTTTTAAGGACGTTCCAGGCCAGCTTATGCCTGGAGTGTCCCCACACAAACGAGTTTAATATAGAGTCTAGTGTCTTGAAGAATGTAAGGGGGACATATAATGGGGCATGCCATAGTATGTACAGTATCTTAGGGAGCAAAATCATTTTTATAATATTTATTCTACCCAAAACTCCCAGGGGAAGCCTAGCCCAGTTCTGGGTTTTCGTTTTACCTGTTGCAATAAGGGGATCTACATTAAGAGGGAAATATTCCCTTAGGGATCGTGTGACCTGTACTCCCAAATATCTAAACTGGGACACTCTGGGTAAAGGGAGAGAGGCAGCCGGCTCCTCCGGAGGAAAGTGGTCTAGGGGTAAGAGCTGAGACTTTGTCCAATTTATCTTGAGTCCTGAGTGTTGGCCTATTTCCTCTATAGTTGCCAGGGCGGCCCTTAGAGACGGGCCTGGGTCTGCCAAATAGAGTATGGTGTCGTCCGCGTACATGCCAATTTTTTCCTCTATGCTTCCCACCTTGAGACCTTTAATGTCGGGGTTATTGCGTATGGCAATAGCCATGGGCTCCGCAGCAATTGCATATAGAAGTGGAGATAGGGGACAACCTTGTCTCGTACCCCTCCCCAAATGGAACGGGTCCGAGAGGTGTCCATTGACAAACACCCGAGCGACCGGGGATTGGTATAGTAGGCTTATCCATTTAATAAATCGTGGGCCGAATCCGAATCTGCGCAAGCACTCCACAAGGTATACCCATTCCACCGAGTCAAAAGCCTTGGCCGCATCAAGTGCGACCACCACTCGTGTCCCGGGCTCCTCATGAGTGGCCTGCAGATTCATATATAGACGTCTAATGTTCATGGCCGTGTTTTTGCCCGGCATAAATCCTGTTTGATCCGGATGAATCAAGGAGAGGATTACTTGATTCAGGCGGTTCGCCAGGATTTTAGCCAGCAGTTTAGTGTCTACTGTGAGCAATGAAATCGGTCGATATGACTCTGGGAATCCGGGATCTTTTCCGGGTTTGGGGAGTACTATTATTTGTGCCTCCGCCATGGAGGGTGGAAGGCTGCCTGATTCAAATATGTGGTTATATAGCTTTAAGAGTTTGGGAATAAGAGTCTCAGAATAAGAAGAATAAAATTCTAAGGGCAAACCATCAGGGCCTGGTGCCTTGGATTTGGCCATACGAGAAACTGCTGTGGCAATGTCATCTATCGTTATTGGTGCCTCAAGAATTTGCTTCTGGGCAGGTGAGAGTTGAGGGATAGGAATTTTTTGCAGCAATTCTTGGGTAGCTCTGGCAGTCTGATTAGTCTGGGAAGTGTATAGTTCTTTGTAGAATTTCCTAAACTCTTCTGCCACTATGCGGGCGTTGGCAGTGGGTTGGCCATTGGCTTGTACTAGGGAGACTACGACTGGGGGGTTTGTATCCATATGGGCTAAGTAAGCTAGCAATCTATAAGAAAGTGAAAGAAAGGTGGTGTGGCGCTGCTGTGTGGTAAAGAAGGGTACTGTAGGCTGCTGCCCCCACTAAAACCAGCCAAAAGACTAGTTACAGTGAATGAATAAATAAGTGAAACAGTGGGTTGGCGCTGCCTTAGCAAGTGAAGTGCTAGAAAGTGAAGAGACGTGGGTGTGCTGAAAAATATCAGTGAGTGGCACAATGGTGCCCTCTGGTGGTGAATATGCACAAACAAAAGACTGTATTTATGTGAATGCTCACGTGAGAGCGATGTGAGTGAACTAAATAATAGATAATAGGGTGTGCGTGAGCAGGGTCAGTGGTGGCCCGAAGGGACCCCCTCCGTTCGTGACACAAAACCCCACTCACCACTTGAGAATGAACGTATAAAAGATTTCCAGCCACTGTTTTTAAGATCCAATCCGGCGTAGTGGCGGTGTCCACATGTAAAATACAAATATGCGTGGTGTAGGGTATCAAATTTGCAAATTAACTGAAAAAATGTAGTAACTCACAGTGGAGAAGTCAGAAGACCGGAGCTTCCATGTGTTCCAGGGTTCAGCCGGAAGTACGTCTGACGCTCTCAGCTCCGCCTTACGCGTTTCGTCATCAAGACGTCGTCGGAGGCGGCGGCATCTCAAAGTACTCCTCGGCTTTAAATACTCAATCTAATAACCCAGCAACCAATCCGAATGTATGTGGCGGCCATGTTGGTGCTCCATTCCGAGGTCTTAATCATCATCCTTCTCAAGGTGTATGGCTGAATTTTTTAATCCTGATCCATTCACAGTTTTACTTGAAATTTTTACTCTCCCTCTCCCTCCAATCCAATTTTAGAGGCACTTGGTTTTAGATACTTCCTTTTTATTCTTCCATCTTTCGGTTCGTTACACAAGCCAGCGAAGGGTTAAGGTCTTCCGTCCATTCAGCATCTGATTTGTGTACTATTTTTCACTATTTATTTTTATCTTCAATTTTCAAAGTTTTGAAACCACTTTTGTGTCCTCTTTTAATCATCCACATTGCAACACTGTTCCTCCTTTTTTGAGTACATAATATCTTCAGTAGACCCATCCTCCATTCACCATTCCACTTCCTCGTTTTGATGTTTCGACTTTCTGAACTATGAATCCCCTATGGTCATTATGGGTTATTTTTATGATTTATTTATTTTTGAGATACACTTCCTGCGATTTTTTATCCAGATTCTTTATCCTAAGTTTTTAGTCTTGCGTCCTCTCTCTTATACACATCCTTTTCCAGTCCAATTACTGAAATTCACCACATCCTCAAAACTTTTTTGTTATGCCATATAGTGTTGGTTTTATAAACTTAAAGCCGTTCTCTTTTAAAGAATTTTCCCTTTTTATCTGATTTGTTCAATTTAAAGCTCCTAATCTCCGTGATGAAATATACTCTCCCTTTTATAAAGTGTAAACCTCTCCCGCTTTCAACAAGTACGTTTTTTGATCTTGAACCACATACTTTTAATTTCACACTTTCAACTTTTTAGCATACAACTTTTGAGATATATATTTTTTTAAATTTTTTACAATAAAATTAAATCTTTTTAACATTCGGTTCTGATGAGACAGTAGCCATACACCTTGAGAAGGATGATTAAGACCTCGGAATGGAGCACCAACATGGCCGCCACATACATTCGGATTGGTTGCTGGGTTATTAGATTGAGTATTTAAAGCCGAGGAGTACTTTGAGATGCCGCCGCCTCCGACGACGTCTTGATGACGAAACGCGTAAGGCGGAGCTGAGAGCGTCAGACGTACTTCCGGCTGATCCCTGGAACACATGGAAGCTCCGGTCTTCTGACTTCTCCACTGTGAGTTACTACATTTTTTCAGTTAATTTGCAAATTTGATACCCTACACCACGCATATTTGTATTTTACATGTGGACACCGCCACTACGCCGGATTGGATCTTAAAAACAGTGGCTGGAAATCTTTTATACGTTCATTCTCAAGTGGTGAGTGGGGTTTTGTGTCACGAACGGAGGGGGTCCCTTCGGGCCACCACTGACCCTGCTCACGCACACCCTATTATCTATTATTTAGTTCACTCACATCGCTCTCACGTGAGCATTCACATAAATACAGTCTTTTGTTTGTGCGTATTCACCACCAGAGGGCACCATTGTGCCACTCACTGATATTTTTCAGCACACCCACGTCTCTTCACTTTCTAGCACTTCACTTGCTAAGGCAGCGCCAACCCACTGTTTCACTTATTTATTCATTCAAGCTAGCAATCTGCCCGCCTTTTCCCCATGTTCAAATACCCTTTGTTTGCTAAAAAAGATATGCTGTTTGGCCTTTTCAAGCTGCAAATGTGCCACCGCCCTAGACTGTACCCGCACTTTTGACATCAGCTCTGAGGAGGGTTGCCGAGCACATTCGGCCTCCAGCTCGTGGAGAGCTGACAGTGAAGACTGGAATATCGCGTTAGAGGACCTTTTGAGTCTGTTAATGCGATTTGTTAGGATCATACGAGCATGTGTTTTAAATGCTTCCCAGACCACTCCGAAGTTCGCGCTTTCGGAGTTGTGTAGGAAAAAAAATCCAAATTCCCTCTCTATGGCTGCATGGTCCTGAAGTGACGCGAGCCAGTGTGTGTTTAATTTCCAAACGTGTTTAGAACACGACTCCAGCAGTTCCAGTTCAGCCCAACAGGGGGCATGGTCTGATAGGATTCTGGGAGCAAACCCAGCCCCCACCAGCTCCGGCTGCAAGGATTTGGAGATGAAGATAAAGTCAATACGGGACATAGTGTTATGACTAGTTGAATAGCATGAGTAAGCTCTCGTGCTCGGGTGGAGGTGTCTCCACGTATCGATGAGCTCAAAGTCTGTTAAAATCCTATGCAGCCGGGTGGACCCAGGCAGACCACGCACCCCGTCCCCGCCCCCCATACGGTCCAGCTCAGGGGACATCGGCATGTTAAAGTCCCCCATCCACACAGCCGGAATTGCGGGATACTGTGACATGAAAGCCAGGCCCTCATTCACCACCTCCGAGCTGTATGGCGGAGGGACATAGCAAACCAGTAACAACAGCGGACGGTCCTGAATGGAAGCATATACAAACAGGTATCTACCCCCCTGATCCAACTGCACGCGTATCAGTTCAAATGGGACCGACTTGGCCACCAAGAGGGAGACGCCCCTGGACTGGTGTGTGTACACCGAATGATATGTCCAACCCAACCAGGGGCGTCTCAACGCTGCCTGCAGGTGTCCTGTGACATGAGTTTCAGTCAGCACTATAATCTGTGCCTTCTGGGATTTTAAAAATTGTAGGGCCGCCGTACGTTTTACCTTGTCACGGATACCCCGGACGTTCCATGTCATAAATTTTAATTTTGTCATGATCCTGCAGATAGATTCTTCTTACCACATGCATGAAATCGGCTCAAGGGGGGGAACATCACATATAAACCGGAGTTACATAAGACCATATACAAATGTAGCTTGGGCATATATATTTCCTTAAGCCATAGCCATTTTGCAGCCCATTGTGTAGCTGCATCGGGCCCATTAATTGACCAAATTCTCATATTTCTCTGTGGAAGCAAATAACATGTTAGATGTACCTGACCTATGCATTGAAATGGCTCAACTGGAGCCTTAAGTATATTACCCAGCTCGATGCCACCCCAACTCGGCACGAGCGTATTCTCCCAAACTTCGGGCATGTAAGAGTACATCCAATGATAAAGATATCCTGGAGGCCTAAAACTTAGAGGTTGGAGTCTAGCATATTTACGTTGCAGCCTAAGCCCGTGAAACTGAGAATACTTTGCGGTATCCTCTGTGGGGACGACTTCTCCACTAGTCAGAGCTTGGTAGCCGAGTTCCATTGAGCTGACACTTTGGACTCAGTGTGGACATGCGCAACAATGCCCGATTATTACCAGTTAATGTTCGTGGGCAACCTATGATGCCCAGGTCCCTTATCCCCCAAGTCCGGCAGTATAGTTCTGAATAGGGGGGTTGCCTGGTGAGAAATAACTTGAACGAAACAGTATAGAGTCATACTGGAAGTCCAGCTACTCAGTGCTGGGTAACAACATGCGGTAACAGACTTATATTGCAAATGTCTGTGTTGCACTCTAGTGGGGGTTTAAGTCCTGGGGATATAACCACACCACTAGGTCCCGCACTCTTTATGAGCAAGTTAAGAAAAAAGAAAACCCCCAGGCCCCCTGGATCCAGATCGTATACTCACTACTGCCGTGTAAGAGAAGACTAATGATGGCTCATGGCAGTCCGTCCAGCCATGAGGAGGCCGAAGCAGGATCTTCAAAAAATTGGACATGGCCCTCCCGCTCCACCCTCAACTTTGCAGGGAACAACATGGAGTATTTGATGTGCTTTGCGCGTAGCCTTCTTTTCACCTCCTGAAATTTGGAGCGGAGCCGCTGAACTTCGCCCGAGAAGTCAGGGAAAACAGCCAGGTGCGTACCTTCGTATGGGATGTTGCCCTTTTCCCTGGACAGGCGCAGAATTTTATCCCTGTCCCGGTAGTTTAGTAGTTTGGCGATGAGTGTACGTGGTGGTGCTCCAGCTGGCGGTGGGCGACCAGGAACGCGGTGGGCCCTCTCCACAGCAAACATCACTGATAGAGCCTCTCTGCCGTAAGTAGCAATAAGCAGATTCTCCAGAAATCCTTCCGCATCTGTGCCCTCGGCCCGTTCTGGGAGACCCACAAATCGGAGATTACACCTCCTGAGGCGGTTTTCCATATCATCCTGCTTCATGGTGATCTGTTGAATCTGGCGTTGCAACTCCTCGGCAGTGTTTTGAAGGGGAAATACAATGTCTTCTGTTGCACTCACCCGAGTTTCAGTTTCCTTCACCCTGTCGCGGAGTTTGGAGATATCTTGCCTGATGTGGGATATCTCTATTTTCATCTCATCTATTTTGGAGGTGAGCGTGTTCTGGCACTGGGATACTGCCTCGAGTATGCGTTCTGTGTCTGCTGCCTTTGCCCGCTCTGCCTCTGCAGCCTCCCCTGCGCCATCTTTGGCCTGCTCCTGCTCCTGGCGGCGGAATTTCGCCAGCTGACTGGCGGCCTCCGAGCCCTTCTTCGTCGGGGGGAAAGGTTGCTGGGATTTCTGGAGAGGACAGGACCTGGTGTGTGAGTACTTTCTCTGTCTTCTAAGCCCCAGGATTAATTGTTCAGGAGATCGGGTGTGCGGAGCTCAGTCCATGTGCGGCTTACTCCATCGCGCTGCAGGCCACGCCCCTTGGCATTTTCTTTTACTTTCACTTTCAATGATAACGGTACACAAGACAAATAGAGAGGGTGAATCTCCTTAACAGGGACAGAGACAAGATGAAAAACTGACAAGCGTTCTAATCCCACTTCACTCTAAACCAGTCTTTTTAAACCTTTTCAAATCAAAGGAACCCTTGCAATAATTTTCAGCTCTCAGGGAACCCCTGCTAAGATTGGTCTATTGGTGGTCATTGGGAAAATACTCCTTACATTGGTGGTGGTCAGTGGGATGAATGCCCATCTAACAGTGGTGATCAGAATGCCACCCTAACAGTCATGCCTCTAGCTCTGCCAAGTGTTGTTGGACCTGGAACTATGCAGGCATCATCGCATGGAAGGTCATTTAGCCACAGCTCAAGGAACCCCTAACCACCTCTGGAGCAACCATAGAGTTCCACAGAACCCTGGTTGAGAATGGTCGCCCTAAACAAAACAAAAAAAAAAGTTTTGCCTTTAGTTATACTTTAATACTTCAGTCCAATGGAATCCTGTTACAGGATCAATGGCCAACCTCCACAGGTCCAAAGAATGGTATAGATTTTCTCATGGACTTATACAGACTAAAATGTATTACTGGGAAATAAGAAGGCTCCAAGTCCTAGCAGTAGACTATACTAAAGCCAGAGGACTTAGGGACTGAGAACAGATGTGACCATGATTTCTTCCCACTGACTCTCCATTTTTTAATTATTAGGAAATATGGAATTACCCTACATTTAGCAGTATACCAGGTTTACTGAAATAGGGAAACTGCAGTAAATACACAATCAGATGCATGCTTTGATTAGATATGATTCTGTAGACTGATGAAATCAGAATTCATACTTGTTCATCAGTCTAGCATATCATTGAAAAAACTGACATTGTTATTGGCTTTCCTTATACTTAAATACTGCCAGTGAAAGAAATGCATTCATTTTTTCATGCTGTTTTCCTTTGATTTTTGGCACAGCTGCTGTTTGTATTTACCATTATGTTTGTATTACTGTGATTGCACACAGTCCCTCATTGATATTCCCAGATGGCAGTAAACCCTATATTTTCCTTATTAGGTTTATTTACTGTATCTGACAATGTGGCGCTTTGCATGCTGATTGCTTTGTGTAGCCATCGTGTGTTAGCCCTGTACTTAGTTCTGCCATTTATCGTATCAGCATCAACCCTCAGCTCACGATAAAAACCCTTATTATACTTCTCATTTGTATGCACTACTAAAAGTATTCTGTAACTAGCACAGGAAAGATGAAACACATCATTCCATTGGCTGTATTGGCCAACACAAACAGTTCTTAAGGATCTTTCATAACTGAAGCCCCATCCTTGTGTGTTATAGAACTTGGCCATCCTGTTACCAAAGACATTAGGAAGCTATAAGGAAGAACTAAGTCCTTACTATTGCTGTAAAGGAGCAAAGGGATTTGTACTATGCAGAATGTGTTTTCAGCTAGTATAGCATTATAACTTTTGTCTTTTTTATAGGTAAAGGTTCCACCATGCCATACATTTGTTCTGTTCTTTACTAGACTGGTCGTAACCCATTGTCCTCTCTCTTTTGTACTTCCAAGGCTTTGTTTACTGCATTTATAAATTAGGTGTGCATGAGCTGTTCAATAGACAGAATCAGAAATAATCAGAAGCTTGTCAGTTGAATAATGTTACAGGACTTTTTTTTTTCCTTCTTTTTCTAAGAGGAAGCTTGATCTTGGCAGTACACTGAATGCACAGTAATACTCTAAGGGAGTTTTTTTAGGTGAAAGTAATTATTGTTCATCCTTTTTGTCTACTTAAAACTCTCCATAATAATAAATTATTTTTATTTGTCCTTATCTAGACTGCTTTATAGCCCTGAGTAGGTAGTGTGTCAAACCATATATCATTTATCTCCCTGTTTTCAGACAGAATAGTAATGACTGAGTGGATCGTACTGCCTTTTTTTCCATGAAGCTGCTTAGTTCCAGTATAATGTGTTCACACAGCAAAATTTTACAGGGAGCACATATACAGTATCTCACAAAAGTGAGTACACCCCTCACATTTTTGTAAATATTTTATTATATTTTTCATGTGACAACACTGAAGAAATGACACTTTGTTACAATGTAAAGTAGTGAGTGTACAGCTTGTATAACAGTCTAAACTTGCTGTCCCTTCAAAATAACGCAACACACAGCCATTCATGTCTAAGCCGCTGGCAACAAAAGTGAGTACACCCCTGAGTGAAAATGCCCAAATTGGGCCCATAGTGTCAATATTTTGTGTGGCCAACATTATTTTCCAACACTACCTTAAACCTCTAGGGCATGGAGTTCACCAGAGCTTCACAGGTTGCCACTGGAGTCCTCTTCCACTCCTCCATGCTCAATAGGGTTTAGGTTTGGAGACACGCTTGACCAGTCCATCACCTTTACCCTCAGCTTCTTTAGCAAGGCAGTGGTCATCTTGGAGGTGTGTTTGGGGTCGTTATCATGTTGGAATACTGCACTGCGGCCCTGTCCCAAAGGGAGGGGATCATGCTCTGCTTCAGTATGTCACAGTACATGTTGGCATTCATGGTTCCCTCAATGAGCTGTAGTTATCCAGTGCCAGCAGTACTCATGCAGACCCAGACCATGACACTCCCACCACCAAGCTTGACTGTAGGCAAGACAAACTTGTCTTTGTACTCACACATGCTTGACACTATCTGAACCAAATAAGTTTATCTTGGTCTCATCAGACCACAGGACATGGTTCCAGTAATCCATGTCCTTAGTCTGCTTGTCTTCAGCAAACTGTTTGTGCATCGTCTTTAGAAGAGGCTTCCTTCTGGTATGACAGCCATGCAGACCAATTTGATGCAGTGTGCGGCCTATGGTCTGAGCACTGGCAGGCTGAACCCCCACCCCTTCAACCTCTATTTCCCAAAGACAACCTCTGGATATGACGCTGAGCATGCGCACTCAACTTCTTTGGTCGACCATGGCGAGGCCTGTTCTGAGTGGAACCTGTCCTGTTAAACTGCTGTATGGTCTTGACCACCATGCTGCAGCTCAGTTTCAGGATCTTGGCAATCTTCTTATAGCCTAGGCCATCTTTATTTAGAGCAACAATTCTTTTTTTCAGATCCTCAGAGAGTTCTTTGCCATGAGGTGCCATGTTGAACTTCCAGTGACCAGTATGAGAGAATGAGAGTGATAACACCAAATGTAACACATCTGCTCCCCATTCACACCTGAGACCTTGTAACACTAACGAGTCACATGACACCGGGGAGGGAAAATGGCTAATTGGGCCCAATTTGGACATTTTCACTTAGGGGTGTACTCACTATTGTTGCCAGCGGCTTAGACATTAATGTGTGTTGAGTTATTTTGAGGGGACAGCAAATTTACACTGTTATACAAGCTGTACACTCATTACTTTACATTGTAGCAAAGTGTAATTTCTTCAATGTTGTCACATGAAAAGATATAATAAAATATTTACAAAATTCCTATAATTGCAGGGGCTTTAACTCACCCGAGAAGCAAAGCCAGATTTTATACCAATTTCATAAATTAAGATCTAGAATTTTAATGGTACATGAAACCCATTTCCGTACTAGTTCTGTTCCTAACCTGCGGAACAGATATTACTATAAATGATTCCATAGCTTCAACCCACTCTCCAAAACGAAAGGAGTATCCATTGCCTTCCATAAAGCATTCAACCCAGAGGTATAGATTTAGGGTAGGTTTATCTTTCTTAAATTGAAACTAAACCATTTTCTTTTTACAGTAGCGAATATCTACGTTCCCAACATTGACCAAGCAGAGTTCCTCTATACCACTCTCATCAGACTACTTTCCTTCGGGGGTCCCTGTTTCATAGTTGGGGGTGATTTCATTGTGGCCTTCTCACCACCTACAGACACCTCAATGGGTAAGTCCTCTGTCTCTACGTCCTCCTTAACACGCATCAAATCATTACTTCATATGCACACCTCGTAGATGTCTGGAGTGTACAACATCCTGAAGAGCGTAACTATAGTTAAGTTTCTGTAGCCCACAACTCTTACAGTAGGCTAGATTACTTTTTGATCTCACAATCCCTATTAGACTCCCCATTACAGTCCTCTATAGGACACATCCTCTGGTCCGACCATAACCCGATTCTCCTGCCCCTAGCTCGCCCACCCAGATCTCGTTTGGCATTTGGGTGCATCTCGGAGACTTAATGACAACCTATTGTGAGACTCTGTGTGCGTGGCGGAGGTTTCTAAAGCGATTCGGAATTTTAAATCCGACCACTCTTCGGACACTACCACACCACTTACACAATGGGAAGCCTTAAAATGTGTAATACGAGGCGTTCTTATACAACCTGGGTCTAGACTGAAAAAAATTAGAACGGATGACATGCATAGACTGTTCTCCCGAATAGCCGACCTTGAACCACTTCATAAGCGGGACCTGGCACCTTTCACTTACGTGGAGTTGTCCAACGCCTGCCGAGACTTGCTTCAGATCCTGGACTCCCACTCCCTGATTGCACAAGATAGGACACGCACTCACCATTACTCTTTAGCCAAAAAAAGCGACCATCATCTCGCAAGACTTCTTTATCCTAGGCCCCCTCGCCACTCTATCCCATTCATAACTCACCAAGACAAGATCCATCATACTAGTGGTATAGCTGCCTCTTTTCAACAATATTATACTAACTTGTATAACTTACCCCCCATGCTCGCACACACCCCTACCTCTTGCCATACAGACACTATGCTGGCCTATATTGCAGAGACGGCACTTCCAGAAATCGATCAGCAAGACTCTGCGGAATTGGATAAACCCGTCTCTGTCACTGAATTTTTGGGAGCGTTTAAAGACCTAAAACTGGGTAAATGTTCCGGCCCCGATGGCTACACTCCTAGGTTCTATAAAACCTTTGCACCCCTTCTGGTACCGTTCTTAGCCAGGGAATTTAACTCCATAGACGAAGCTACTCTCACCTCCAAAGGCTTTCTATCCGCTAATGTTTCTGTCCTTTTAAAACCAGGTAAAGATCCCTCTCAATGTGGCAGCTACTGCCCAAAATCTCTTTTGAATTTAGATATAAAACTTTTTGCAAAAGTCCTAGTCAACCGTCTATCCCCTCTTCTGTCCAAAATCATACATAAAGACCAGATCAGTTTTGTTCCTGGTCGTGAGGCCAGGGACAACACGACCAAAACAATTCATCTGATATCCCACATTCAACGCCATCACCTGAGGGCCTGCCTGTTATCTTTCGACACTGACAAAGTGTTCAACGGGGTCAATTGGCGCTTTTTCCGTCTCTCCCTAGAACAGCTGAGCCTGGGCCAGACATATATCTCTAAGGTGATGTCACTCTACTCCCACCCTTCCGCCTCAGTGTTGGTTAAAGGTTCCTCCTCAGAGCCCTTTGACATCTCAATATACGCCTATTGGGATTTTTTTTAAATATGTAGCAGAATACAAATTGGCCTAAATTGATGAAGAAATTTTGTTTTTGTTTTTTTTACATTTTTTTAATTGGGTATGTTTTATAGCAGAAAGTAAAAAATATATATATTTTTTTTTTCAAAATTGTCACTACTTTTTGGTTTATAGTGCGAAAAATAAAAACCACAGAGGTGATAAAATACCACTAAAAGAAAGCTCTATTTGTGGGAAAAAAAGGACATTCATTTTATTTGGGTACAGCATTGCGCAATTGTCAGTGAAAGTAACGCAGTGCCGTATCGCAAAAAATGTCCTGGTCATTAAGGAGGTAAAACCTTCCCGGGTTGAAGTGGTTAAGCAAAATAACTGTAGGGGTAACAAATATTTAGGTAAGAGAATATGCTGATAAAAAGGCTTTAAAGGAAGGCACTCATGCGTGTAGCTGATCAGTGCAACAAATCACTGCAATGCAATACATAGGGTAACCATATCAACAATAACATCAATAATATGTCTTTTTATAGACATGTGTGCTCTCTAAATCATTACTCCTGAAGAAGTGGAGAAAAAAAACGCAAAACATGTTGAAAAGAAATGGATAAGGTTCATGTGCTAGACTGTACCATCTAATTGTTGATATCACTATGCATTTATGCAATTAAGAGAGAGCAATTTTAGTGCCTGTAAGACGGTATAAGTTTATGTGTGTATGTTTTAAAAATGTTTTTAAAAAAGTATACTCTTATAAAATGCGTGTTGTTATCCATGGAAGTACCATTAATGTTCACACAGCCGCCAAAATAAATGCTTCCATATTTGTTGGCATGGTATATCTTTATAATAATGTCAACCAATTTAATGCTGCACATATCAACATTAATATTTTTCAATTATTATACCATGCAAAACGTTATACACCTTAGAATCCATGGCTGTTGGTACTCCATGGCAAACACTCGTGCCTGCATATATAGCATATATAGCTCAATGGATACCTTTGGCAAACAAATCTCTGGAGGGCCTTTAAACTTCGCTAAATAATATCAAAAATACACTTGAGGGGAAAAATTAAAACATGTACTTACCTAACACCTCAGCTTCTATCAGCAGCACCTAGGCGAGGGTCATGTCATGGGACTTCAGACAAGATCTTGGAAATACTGAGGATGTCAAATGTTGTGAGAATATGCTCCAGCACTCCCTTTTAATGCTATTTTATTCAGTCAACCAGTCATTCCTATATTTCTTTTAGGTTCCCAGCTCTACATACTTGGCATAGTCATTATGAGGGAGTTGCTGTTGAAGTCTCTAAAGCTGTCCATACTCGCTGTTAGCAGAATGAAATAAGGGGACCCAATTGCTCCATCCACACATTCAGGGAATCCTCCCCGCTGTATCTTGGTACTCTGACAGTGGGGAGACACCTCTACTCTATTGGTTACAGTGCTGATCAAAACTGAATTTTTTTCAGCAGTCCTGTCGTGAGATTTCGATCTATAGATTTACTTCTCATGAATGGGAACGGGCATATAGTACATGGATCGCATTTCGATTCATGTATGGCCAGCTGAAGAGATATAAGAAGCCAGAGAGCGTCCAGAAAACTCCAACTGTAAGTACAAATTATGTGGGTTGTCCATGTAGCATAGTTTAGTATATTTAAGTATCAGTCTGCTTTAACTTAAATTTTACTTAATGGAAGGCTAGGTTTGGGCCCTTTCATCTTGCTTGAATTGTGAAATTGTCTAATTTAGGCTTTACCTATCTAGTCTAGTGACTGAAGTGTTGTTACATCCTCCCTGCACATTTAGAGAAAAATTGTCGCCTTGCCCATTGAGGGCAAAATTGAAAAATGTACATATTGATATCATTATAGATGTATAGTGAATTGAGAGTCTATCAATAGATTCTGATTCATAACAACTGCCTTCACTACTTTGGAACTAGTAAGCAGCCCAAGAGTAAAAGGGCCATATTTATATAAAAAAAAAATCAAACTAAATTCACTCCAGGCACAAACCTGTGACTGGGTTAAATAAATTACTGTCACTCTTCCTATAGATTAATATTGCATTATTTATCATGTAAAACTGAAGCAGTTGAACTGGCTAAATGCAAATAAGGAATTTGGGATGAACGTGTTCAGCAATCAAGATTAAACATGACAGGTCTCCATAAAAATCAGTGGTGAATCACTGCTAACATTAGTACACATTAAAAGGGTGAATGTTTAGAAGTGACTGGATTGGGTGAATGGTCATATTACAAATAAATGGAATGTTATTGAGACCTTGATTTCTTGAAAAATGGGAAATGTTACTTAGGGGCAGACATTGATGAAGGTGACTCAATCAGGCAAACACACAAAAATGCATGAAGTGAAAGCTCTTTATAAATTCGGTATTCCATCAAATTCAGTGTCTGGTTGAAAAATTGATCAATTTCCACTTTATAGCCATGAAACGGAAAATGGTAGCTACAATCTGAAGCTTGTTACATGGGTATGTTATTTATGAAAGATTGCTTTTAAAAGTGCCCTTATGTAGAATATTTGACAATTGATTGTGCCTAGATAGCTGTGTTTATTATTACAACATAGGTGTATTACTTTGCCTGTGTTAGTTTTCTTTTAATGAGCACTGTGAGAAATACCAGGTTGCACTGTATATTATTGTGTCCGTCTCATGAAATCCCCACTTTCATGAAACACGTTATTTCATGACATCAGAGGCAGAAGGAAAAAGATTGGAAGCAAGGAGAAATTTGCGAACAGGCCACAGATGAGATAAAAGTTCATCAAAAAATATGAATTACATTGATTTTCTAAAGGTCTATATTTCAAGTCACCTTTGTTGGTGGACTACTTCTCCTCCTAGACTTCTAAGTTTATTGTTGGAGGAGTTCCAGGAGGTGACCCTATGACCCCCTAGTTGGAGAAATGCTCTGGATGTAGACAGCCGGAGCTGGCGAGGTGCAGTATACTAAGAGTGGACCCTAAGGAATGAAAATGTTTTCTGTTAAACACAAAAAAACAGCTTTTATAAAGTGTTTTCATAAGGCGATTTTTTTTTCAATATTTAATAGATGAATGAAGTTACTTTTTAATATAATATATAGCGGAATATTTTACATTTTCTCCTTTTTCATAAATACATCTAGTCTAGTTATTAAATCTCTCAACACTGGAAAGAAAAAGGAATGCAGGGGAGAGATATATGGTGAAAACAGACAGGATAAGTTAAGCAGACATAGTACTGAAAAACAATTTTGTCTAAAAAAAATCAGCCATTTATAGGACCCTCTAAATAAAGTAAGGCTTCTCAGATAACTGGGAGATTGGTCATTAAAAAACATCTGCATAGGTTAGGATTGCAAATGATCACAAAATAATGAGACAGCTAGGGGCACTGAGTAGTTGGAACCCTGTTTTTACAGCCTGATATTTTGCAAGTGATATGATGGGTTTGAGCATTGCTTGCAATGACTGGCAGTGTAGGGGATAACAACTAAGTGATAATGAGCACGTCCGTGTGTTGCTGTTATTACTTCTACAGATTTTCAAACATGTGGTGATAAATGCTGTAAAAGAGTATGGCTGTTCTTCACAAAGGACAAGGACCAGCACTAGCTGTGCAAACACAGGATACTCTGAACAATGCGCATACACAGACGAGAACATCGCGTCTTTAAATTGCTGCAGACCATGGGGATCAAACAACAACAATGTATTATTATAATAAAGAAATACAAAGCCTGCAGAGAAATATTCCAACTCCCTCCATAATCTAACAGAAAAATAATAATTACACAAAAATACAACTAAAGGTGAAATAGATGGATGGGTAGTTAGACAGATACGGTAGATGCAGTACATCATTTCAATGATTACATTTATGTTTTTAATCATTTTACTTCTTTTAGTTATTATGTTACCATAGTAAATTACAGTATTGCTGTTTGATCTTGTCTTGTGCTGTAACTTAGGAATTCTGCTCATCAGTCAAACAGGTCATGTTGGAAAATCCCTGTTCTTCACAGCAAAATGAATGATCTCCATTGGACAGAGACTGCAGTCAAATGTCAGCTTAGCTGTGGAAAGTGTGGGGACTGCCACAGATGGATGAAGAAAAGCAAGCACTGGTTTTGACATTGCCTTATAATTATTGGGCTGTTTCTAAAGTGCAAGAGGGTAAAGATCAGTGGTGTAACAATAGCCATGACAGGCCACTTAGCTGCTTTGGAGCCTGGTGGTGGAAGGGGTCCATTAGTGAGGTTGTGAAGGCATAAACCTAGAAAATCTGTGTGCATATGAAAATAACACATACATCGAGTAAAATAAGTATTGAACACATTACCAATTTTCTAGGTAAATATATTTCTAAAGGTGCTATTGACATGAACTTTTTGTCTTGCAACAATAAGTTTGTGAAGGTCTTGAGGGAGCTCTTTGCTTTTATCCATCATGAGATGTTTCTTGTTTGACACCTTGGTAATGAGACTTCTTTTTAAAGGCCATCAGTTGAGACTGAACCAGCTGATATTAATTTGCACTGACAAGGGGCAGGGATGCTTTATTACTTATAGACTTCAGCTGGTGTCTTGGCTTTCCACGGCTTTTTGCGCCTCCCTTTCTTCATGGGTTCAATACTTTTTCCTTGTGTCATTCCATTTTATTACACATAATTTCATTTCTGAACTTATTTGTTTTGGTTTCTTGTATGTATGGATTACATGGGTTGTTATTAACATGTGTTCAACTTAGATTACTCGCTGTATCCACTGTATCACGGTGTTTATAAAGATTGTAGAGAATCCAGTTGACACTGACACTGTACCTCCTGTCACTATTCGGGCCTCATGCACACAGGATGTTTTTGGACTGTTTTACAGCAGCTGTTTTTGGCTTCAGACGTTTTTTTCTACAGTCAATAAACTCCCCATCATGTTATCCTATGCGTCCATGCACACATAGGCTGTTGTTAACTGTTTTGGGCAGGGACATTTTTGAGCTGTAAAAAAAACCCAAGACTAGTGGGTTCTTAGAAGAATTTTTCAGCTGAAAAAAGCTCAAACGCTCAAAATAACACGCAATAACTCTCAAAAACGTGGCTCACCAGCATTTTTGGATGTGTTAGATCCATTGCAAAAAAAAAAAAATGCTCAATAACGCTACTGCTGCAAAAACGCTAGTGCAATAACGCTGAAAAAAAGCTGAAAAACTAACTACAAAGTTAAAGACGTTTTTAGAAAGTTTTTTTAACGTCCTGTGTGCATGAGGCCTACCAGTCAAGAAAAATTGACATCAGATGTACAGGAGACTTCAGAATTGTTGCTAATCACAGATCTCCTTTGCAGGTTTTGTAGTAAGGGACATTTGTTTATCTACACAGTACAAAGATACATAGTTAGTCAGGCTGAAAAAAGACACAAGTTCATCTAGTTCAGTGGTTCTCAACTCCAGTCCTCAGGACCCACCAACAGGCCAGATTTTAAGTATTACCTTGGGGAGATGCAACTAGAATACTGCAATCACCGAGCAGCAAATGATATCACCTGTGATGTATTTGAGTTGTCTTGCAAACCTGGACTGTTAGCGGGTCCTGAGGACAGGAGTTGAGAACCACTGATCTAGTTCAACCAATAAAAGAAAAAAAAAAGAAATATATATATATGTGTGTGTGTGTGTATATACAGTATATATATATATATATATATATATATATATATATACAGTTGTGCTCATAAGTTTACATACGTCGGCAGAATTTATGATTTGTTGGCCATTTTTCAGAGACTATGAATGATAACACAAAAACATTTCTTTCACTCATGGTTAGTGTTTGGCTGAAGCCATTTATTACCAATCAACTATATTTACTCATTTTAAATCACAATGACAACAGAAACTACTCAAATGACACTGATCAAAAGGGTTTTGAATGGCTATTAAAGGTTACCATCCTCACCTGTGATCTGTTTGCTTGTAATTAGTGTGTGTGTATAAAAAGTCAATGAGTTTCTGGACCCCTGACAGACCCTTGCATCTTTCATCCAGTGCTTCACTGACGTTTTTGGATTCTGAGTCATGGGGAAAGCAAAAGAATTGTCAAAGGATCTGCAGGAAAAGGTAGTTGAACTGTATAAAACAGGAAAGGGATGTAAAAAGATATCCAAGGAATTGAGAATCAGCAGTGTTCAAACTCTAATCAAGAAGTGGAAAATGAGGGGTTCTGTTGAAACCAAACCACTGTCAGGTAGACCAACTAATATTTCAGCCACAACTGCCAGGAAAATTGTTCGGGATGCAAAGAAAAATCCACAAATAACTTCAGGTGAAATACAGGACTCTCTGAAAACATATGGTGTGGCTGTTTCAAGATGCACAATAGGAGGTACTTGAAGAAAGATGGGCTGCATGGTCGAGTCGCCAGAAGAAAGCCATTACTACGCAAATGCCACAAAGTATCCCACTTAATACGCCAAACAGCACAGAGACAAGCCTCAAATGACTATGCTGACAGCTCTCCTGTTCCTATGTTATGATTACAATTGCAGTAGGGCGATCATCTGAGGGCCCCATCAAAATCCTGCTATGCGGCCCTATGACCTGTAGTTATGATTCGAGCAACGATGAATGCTTCAGGCAGTTGTAGGCTCTGGTTATAACTCTTTTGAAAGTGTGTATGTGTGCCATGCAAGGATCACAGCAGGTTAAGTGCAAGGCATGTAGTCATAAGCAGAAGTCTTTCTCTGGGAAAGGTTTGCCTACCTGTAGAAGGACTGAATTACATTACTTTATAGTTAAGCCAGCAATGTGCAAATCTCTGCTCATTGCCAGTGAGCTTTAGAAACTGGATGGCATGGATTTAAACATTTGAATCCTTTAAACAGAGAACTATATAACAAAACTCCAACTTTTATAAGCTAACTATGAATAAAATATACATTATACATGAATCAAATATACAAATATACCGTATCTCACAAAAGTGAGTACACCCCTCACATGTTTGTAAATATTTTATTATATCTTTTCATGCGACAACACTGAAGAAATGACACTTTGCTGCAATGTAAAGTAGTGAGTGTACAGCTTGTATAACAGTGTAAATTTGCTGTCCCCTCAAAATAACTCAACACACAGCCATTAACGTCTAAACCACTGGCAACAAAAGTGAGTACACCCCTAAGTTAAAAAGTCTGAATTGGGCCCAAAGTGTCAATATTTTGTGTGGCCACCATTATTTTCCAGCACTGCCTTAACCCTCTTGGGCATGGAGTTCACCAGAGCTTCACAGGTTGCCACTGGAGTTCTCTTCCATTCCTCCATGACGGAGCTGATGGATGTTAGAGACCCTGCGCTCTTCCACCTTCCATTTGAGGATGTCCCACAGATGCTCAATAGGGTTTAGGTCTGAAGACATGCTTGAAATACTGCCCTGCGACCCAGTTTCCGAAGAGAGGGGATCATGCTCTGCTTCAGTATGTTACATACATAGTTACATAGTTAGTCAGGTTGAAAAAGGCACAATTCCATCTACTTCAACCAAATAAAAAATGATATGTAACCAAACAATCCCATATACAATCCTTCACCCACAGTTGATCCAGAGGAAGGAAAAAAAACCCAGAAAAGAATGATCCAATTTGCTATAACGGGGGAAAAAAATCCTTTCTGATCCCCCAAGAGGCAATCGGATACACCCTGGATCAACTTTACCTAAAAATGTTAGTACCCAGTTATATTGACAGTAACAGTACATGTTGGCATTCATGGTTCCCTCAATGAACTGTAGCTCCCAAGTTCCGGCAGCATTCACGCAGCCCCACTTGTCTTTGTACTTCTCACCTGGTTGCCACCACACACACTTGACACCAGCTGAACCAAATATGTTTATCTTGGTCTCATCAGACCACAGGATATGGTTCCAGTAATCCATGTCCTTAGTCTGCTTGTCTTCAGAAAACTGTTTGCATGCTTTCTTGTGCATCATCTTTAGAAGAGGCTTCCTTCTGGGACGACAGCTATGCAGACCAATTTGATGCAGTGTGCAGTGTATGGTGTGAGCACTGACAGGCTGACCCCCCCCCCACCCCTTTAACTTCTGCAGCAATGCTGGCAGCCCTCATACGTCTATTTCCCAAAGACAATCTCTGGATATGAAGCTGAGAACGTGCACTCAACTTCTTTGGTCGACCATGGCGAGGCCTGTTCTGAGTGGAACCTGTCCCGTTAAACCACTGTATGGTCTTGGCCACCATGCTTCAGCTCAGTTTCAGGGTCTTGGCAATCTTCTTATAGCCTAGGTCATCTTTATGTAGAGCAACAATTCTTTTTTTCAGATCCTCAGAGAGTTCTTTGCCATGAAGTTGAACTTCCAGTAACCAGTATGAGAGAGTGAGAGCGATAACACCAAACTTAACACAGCTGTTCCCTATTCACACCCGAGACCTTGTAACACTAACGAGTCACATGACACCAGGGAGAGAAAATAACTAATTAGGCCCAATTTGGACATTTTCAATTAGGAGTGTACTCACTTTTGTTGCCAGCGGTTTAGACATTAATGGCTGTGTGTTGAGTTATTTTGAGGGGACAGCAAATTTACACTGTTATACAAGCTGTACACTGACTACTTTACATTGTAGCAAAGTGTAATTTCTTCAGTCTTGTCACATGAAAAGATATAATAAAATATTTGCAAAAATGTGAGGGGTGTCCTCAATTTTGTGAGATACTGTAAGGTCTTTTTCAGGCCATTCTCTGTAAACCCAAAAGATGGTTGTGTATGAAAACTCAACTTGCCATGTTTGGAGGAGGAGGAATGCTCCCTATGACCTCAAGAACACCATCTCCACCATCAAACATGGAGGTGGAAGGGGGGGGGTTTGTACCTCTTGTGAGAAAGCGATGTAGGTCAGGTTGGAAAGCTTCACGAGCAATGTTCATGTACATGTCCAATGTTATGCACCTCTTTTTGTGTACTATATGTTTTGTTTTACTTTTTGGGACGCCTCATCGTATTGTAGTGAGCGGTCCTTGAATGTTTTATTAAATACTATATGTGTTATTGAAAACAATAAAAATAATTTTCCAAAAAATATCAAGGAGATGGAAACATTATGCTTTGGGGGTGTTTTTCTGCTAAGGGCACAGGACAACTTTACCACATCAAAGGGACGATGGAGGGGGCCATGTACCATCAAATCTCGGATGAGAACCTCCTTCCCTCAGCCAAGGCATTGAAAATGGGTTGTGGATATGTATTCCAGCATGACAATGACCCAAAATGACTAATGCAACAAAGGAGTGGCTCAAGAAGTAGCACATTAAGGTCCTGGAGTGGCCTAGCCAGTCTCCAGACCTTAATCCCATAGAAAATATGTGGAGGGAGCTGAAGGTTCGAATTACCAAACGTCAGCCTCTAAATCTTAATAACTTGGAGAGAATCTGCAAAGAGGAGTGGGACAAAATCCCTCCTGAGATGTGTGCAAACCTGGTGGCCAACTACAAGAAACGTCTGACCTCTGTGATTGCCAACAAGAGTTTTGTCACCAACTACTAAGTCATATTTTGCAATGGGGTCAAATACTTATTTCACTCATTAAAATTGAAATCAATTTATAACTATTTTGAAATGCGTTTTTCTGGATTTTTTTGTTGTTATTCTGTGTCTCACTGTTAAATTAAACCTGCCATTAAAATTATAGACTGATCATTTCTTTGTCAGTGGACAAACGTACTATAGTAGTAGTTTCTAGATCCCAGGGCAGCCCACCTCACCTTGACACCCTCCGATTTTATAGGGTTGAAATTTCCTACTGCCAAGCACTTGTGGTAAAATATACATTTCTCACTGAGGCTCCGTTCAGGCAGAAGACCTGCCCCTTAATCTAACCACTACCATTAGAAAGTGAATTTGCACATCAATTTAAAGAAGATGGTCAGCTTGGGTGATGACAGCAACTCAGCCGGAAACAATTTATATAAAGCTCTGTGTAACATTGCATGTACTATTTGTAGGAATACATGCAACAAATAATTATTCAACACAAGAATTTACCAGAAAAAAAATACTCCTGGTATGATTTTTTGTAAACCATGTGGTAAACAGACTTGATATTTATTAGCAAGAGTAAAAAAATGTTGTTTAGACAGTTTAGATACACATCTTTATATTCTGAATGTAAAACAAACAGAGCAGAATGCCAGGCAGCATCTGTAAAGTGTTGTATAATTGAACTTGTCATTGATAATTAGATCTCATTCGCCAGGTGAACTCTGAGTTGATTTTCTTATTAGCTGAACTGTGCTGCTCTCAGATCCTGTGTTCTTCCCACTCCTATAGGATTCTGTAACCATTCCCAGCTTCTAATGAGAATCACATGGTCTATTCTGCAACTTCTTCTGGGGCACACTGTCCATTCTGGGGTGAAATGAGGACATCGACTATCAATGTGCCCTGTAAAGCAATGATCCACCCTGGTTTCATTCATGCCTTTCATATTTCATAATTGGGTGTCAGCAATCATCTTAATAATAAAACTATGCTTGCATATGTGATGTCTGGATATAATACATTGTAGACTGGACATAAAAAACACAAATTCCATCAGGGCTTAGCTACGTGGGAATCTTTTATGTTTTGGAAAAAAAATCTATGATCATTCTGTTCATTGTTATATCATCACACGCATACACATACAGTAAGTACACTGGATACTTATTGATGCTGGAGCCAATGCAACATGCACCCTCCAAAAAAAAAAAACCTTTAACTGAAAATTGCGCTGTCGTGCGACGTTGTACCCAAACGAAATTTGCATCCTTTTTTTCCCACAAATAGAGCTTTCTTTTTGTGGTATTTGATCACCGCAGCGTCATTTCTGATCGCCGCTATAAACAAAAGAAGAGCGACAATTTTGCAAAAAAACCCAAATTTCTTACTTTTTGCTAAAATACAAATCCAAAAAAAATATATAAAAAAAATTTTTTTCATCGGTTTTGGCCGATTTATATTCTTCCTCATATTTGTGATAAAAAAAAATCGCAATCGGCGTTTATTGATTGGTTTGCGCAAAAGTGGTCGCGTTTACGGATGATGAGAATTAATTTCTGGGGTTTTTATTTTTTTTTATTTTTTACTAGTAATGTCGGCGATCTGCGATTTTTAGCGGTACTGCGATATTTCGTCAGACATGTCGGAACATTTTGACACTTTTTTGGGACCATTGGCATTTATACAGCGATCAGTGCTATAAAAATGCACTGATTACTGTGTAAATGCCATTGGCAGTGAAGGGGTTAACCTGCAGGGGGCGCTCTAAGGGTTAACTGTGTTCCCTGGGCGTGTTCTAACTGTGGGGGGACTGCTCTAGCTGGGGAAGGGAAGTGATCACACCTTCCATGTAGAGGAAGGCTGTGATCACAGCCCTTCCCCCCTCACAGAACGGAGATCCGTGTTTACTTACACGGACCTCCGTTCTTTCACTCCGGGGGGGCATCGCAGGTGGCCGGCGGAGATCGAATCCACCGCACCCGCTCCCTGGCCCTCCCCGGACACAGTGAGCATGCGGGTGCGCCTCCAGCGGCGTGCACGCTCACCTAGGCTCGATCTCGCAGCCGCCGTCATATGACAGCGATTTGCGCAATAGAGCCACTCCGTCGCCGTCAATTGCCGACCAGCAGTCGGAAAGCGGTTAAAGCTATTTTAAACTTATGTAACTAAAAGACCTACCTAAGAGGCACTGAGACTTTCAGTAGCCATGAAAACCTCCTCTGCAGTCCTCTGTGATTCTATTTTTCATCTCTTACTAGGGGAGGACCATCCTTGATTTTGGACTCAACCATGGAGAAAAAACCCCCTTGGGACTTTAAACGGGAAGCCCACTCCTCAAAGAACAAGGTGAATATACATAAAAAGTTAATTTATTGATACACAGAACAGTATAAGATACAGAAATGGAGATACATCCTGCCCAGCATTTGAGAGGCTAGCCATTGGCTTCACCCCAAAACTGTCCAGGCCTTTGTAATGTTCTAGATTTCTAAAATGACCTTCAGTTTTGTAGAATCACACAATCCATTGCAATAGGAAATATCTATTTAAGTGTTGCAATAAAAAATGTCTATTTTAGTGCCCACGCCCAAGGTTTTACTGACCAGGAAACCCATCATGAGAGAAAACATTAATGCTACCATGCCTGACCTGTCTTTATAAATACTATTTATCTGGCTCCCACCTTCTTGCTTCAATCACTGACCTGCCACATATATGCAGTTAGCTAATTAGTATTTTCAAAAAGAGGTCAGCAGTGGGAGATTACATATTTCTCTTTCTCTCCAAACGTACTTTAAACAGTGAGGTTAATTTACTAAAACTGGAGTGTGCAAAATCCGGTGCGGCTCTACATAGAAACCAATACGTTTCCTGTTTTTTTTTTGATCAAAGCTTAACTGAAGAAGCTGATATTAGAAGCTGATCGGCTGTCATGCACAGCTGCACCAGATTTTGCACTCTCCAGTTTTAGTAAATCAACCCCAGCATTTCCTTAGGGACAGATTTTGGTCTATGGGCTTACAGGTAGTAGACATGGTTAGTAACCAATAGCAACCATTTAGAACGCAGCGCTGATTAGCGTGTCCACTCTGAGATACTGGAATCTGTTTTCCAAATGGTCTGCAATATTGCCTATACATGTGAACTCACAGCCTACATATATTCTTATCTCAGCAACAAAGCAAGGTTCCCAGTCAGTTTTACATGTTCCACATGTCATACTTTCCACAGGTCTAGGGGCTGCCTTTATTATTTATAATACAGTCATTATTCAACAGAACAGTTACAGCAAATAAATACTTTGTATATCTATAAAATTGTATAGACTCATTACAAAAATGTATTTTAATTGTTTAAAAATGTATGATTACGCTACGATAAATTTTCCAGCACCTGGGCTACATGGATAAATTATACAAGTGGAAGTGCACTGATCTCCCCTCAAACTACACAAGTGGTGAGTCCTGATATAGACAGCTAAGAGAGCACTTGACACCCCTGTAGTGTCTTACCCCTGCATAAAAGCCACCTTGAATTTTACCTTACTGAGAGAGAGACACAACTGCACCGGAATACGTTTGTCATTTTGTCTAACTATAGAGAATACACTGTCCTTCCCCTATTGTTATCTCCCCCCCACCACTTTTTTCCCCTTCCTAGGTTTTAGAATGCTGGTGGCCAGGTTAACAATGTTAACATCTATAATCGGAAGTCGATGGAGAGCCAGATATGGCATAAAACTATTAAGGTTCATTCGTTTTGATCAGTCAGGTGATTCGCGAGACCTGTCTGACAACCCGCTCTGCCTTAACCCCGTTAGAACTCTAGGATATGCATATGGATCTGGATACCTATGTTCCAATGTTATCTAACCGGATGTTGTCTGTTTTTTTTTTTTGTACCACGAAAATTATAAATAAAGATTGCATTAAAAAAAGTGTATGATTATTTGAAAGCCGTGTACACAGTTAGAGGGTACCAGTAATAACTGTACATAGAATAAACAAATCCACACTAATTGTACATGGTGTGCATTCATTTTTGTACAGAGTTGTATAACCACATAATGTTATAAATACACCCACATTTTGCATTTGATTGCTGAGCAGTAAAATGAAATGTTTTAAGATCTGAGCATTTTCAAATGTTGTGACATTAGCTGTCTATGGTTACAAAGATCAGTTAAAAGACGGGAACCTTTTCAGACACAATGCTACTCTAAATGAGTCATTATGAAGTCAGTAAGATAGAAATTTGCATTTTTTACCACAATCAAACATATTGCAAAATTTGCACTGACTTTACAAGATGGAAATCCCAATCTGTGGTTTGTTTCCTTAAAATACAGAGGTACATCAAATCATAATGTGAATGCAAGTAAGAGATCCTTCCCTGGATGTTTTTAATGCCTAAAACACAATTGACACTAAGGGGCTCACTTCACTCTGCATTTTAAAAAACAAAATATAAAATGCAAGCACACTGTAAAGTAACTACACCTATATCTTCCATATCCAATGGGATAGCCTCAGCAGCCAAAAATGTTAGATAGTGTGATCAGAGGTAAACAGGTTGGTGCCTGTTTCTGAAATCAGGGAAATTGAGCCTTTAGGCTCGGTTTACACTGCAGCGATGTAGGAACCCTGCAAATCCACTGCGGGTTCCCGCATCGCTAGCCTCCCAGCGGCAGTTCACACTGCCCAATGCGAACTGAAGGAAGGTGTTAGTACAATGTTAATGACACCCCCTTTTCAGTTCGCATATCGCAGTGTGATCTGCAAACACGCACAGGAATCGGATCACATGGTCTTAACCACCATGCAATGCGATTCTGACCCTGCAAACAAGAAGAGTCCTGTGCGAGTTTGATCCGATTGCGATTCGATCTCAGCCATACTATCTCTATGGCTGAGATCGCATGTGACTCACACTGCAGTGCGGTGTGAATCACATCCGATATCTCAGATCAGATCAGTGTGAACCGAGGCTAAGTGAACACACAGACCAAGGGTTCACTAAGAGAGAGGTAGGACATTTCCTGTAGTTGGTGACCAAGTTTGCACACATCTCAGGAGGGATTTTGGTCCACTCTTTTTTACAGATCATCTATACTGTAAATCGAAGTTTCAGCTCTCTCCATAAATTTTCTATAAGATTAAGGTCTGGAGATTGGCTAGACCACTCCATGACCTTAATGTGCTTCTTCTTGAGCCATTGTCATGCTGGAAGACCCATCCACGACCCATCTTCAGTGTTCTGGAGGGAAGAAGGCTCTTATCCAAGATTTTACAATACGTGGCCCGTCCATTGGCCTCTCAGTGTGGCAAAGTTGGCCTGTACCTTTAGCAGAGAAACAGCCCCAAAGCATAATGTTTCCTCCTTCGTGCTTGACTGTAGGGATGGTGTTCTTAGGATCATAGTCAGCAGTTTTCTTCCTCCAAACATGGCAAGTTGAGTTAATGCCAAAGAGTTCAATTTTGGCCTCATCTGACCATAGCACTTTAGTCCAATCCTTCTCTGAATCAATTAGATGTTCACTGGCAAGCTTCAGATGGGCCTGTACATGTGCCTTCATGAGGAGGGGACTCGCCATGTTTGGAAGAATAAAAATGCTGGCTGTGACCCTAAGAACACCATCCCTACAGTCAAGCACAGAGATAGAAACATTATGTTTTGGGGGGCTGTTTCTCTGCTAAAGGTACAGACCGACTTTGCCGCATTTAGGGCTAATGGATGGGCCATGTATTGTAAAATCTTGGATGAGAACCTTCTTCCCTCAGCCAGAACACTAAAGATGGGTCGTGGAAGGGTCTTCCAGCTTGACAGTGACCCAAAACATACCGCCAAGGCAACAAAAGAGTGACTCAAGAGGAAGCACATTAAGGTCATGGAGTGGCCTAGCCAAGAAACCTTAAGGATTTATAGAAGATCTGTAAAGAAGAGTGGACCATAATCCCTTGTGAGATGTGTGTAAACCTGGTAACCAACTACTGTACAAGAAACGTTTTACCTCTGTGCTTGCCAACAAGGGTTTCTCCACCAAGTACTAAGTCATGTTTTGCTTGGGGATCAATACTCATTTTACTCAATGAATTGCAACTCAATTTATAACATTTGTATCATGGTTTTTTTTTGGATTTTTGGTTGATATTCTGTCTCTAGCATTTAAAATAAACCTATAAAAAAATTATAGACCCTTCAATTCTTTGTAAGTGGGCAAACTTACAAAATCTGTAGGGGGTAAAATTGTAATTTTCCCCATTGTGTGTATATATATATATATATATATATATATATATATATATACAAACACTGTGTATATATATATATAAAGTTTTTATTTGGCACATTGTTTTAATTAATACTTTTTATTATAATTTATATTATAAGCTTACAAATAGACTAAAAAGTGAAAACATTGGTTCACATGTAATCATTTTTAATGTATAGCTGCAGCCTGCTGACTGCTTGTGCTAAAGTGCCTCTCTCTTTGTACAAGTCAGTTCAAATTACTAGGATTTTTGCAAAGGGAGTGTTACTAAATACTGACTGACAGGGTACCCAATTTTTGCACAGGTCACAATGCATGTGTTATTTTTCTAGTACATTAAATTCAGCACATAAATAGTAATTGTGCATTACAGTTTTCAGGAACATGGCATGATTAAGTAAGTTCCCTGCAGAGCTGTGTTAACTTCTTTTCAGCAAAACATGCTACAGTATGTAACCAGGAAAGCTCAAACATATGCATATAACTGTATTTAGGTTATATTTACTAGACTGACTTCTAGAATACTTACATCATCAGATGCGTTTCTTTCAGTTTTTAGAATTGAATATCATTCACAATCTGTTTTTCAGCTTCAGTCTTTCCTAACTTGATAGTATAAATTTCAATCTCCTTCAGTATAATAGACAACCTGTGTTACTATGACAAGCCCACTTTAAAATGTGAAAAATTGACAATGAATATGCTAGAAAGAAGCTGTAAAGTAACAGCTTGAAAGGCACATTTTGCCCAAGACTGTTATCGTTTTATATTCAATCTAGCCTTCTGTTCTGTGATACTCAGCAAGGCTCTTTTAGCCAGATGTTTAGACCCCTTATGCTCCATTAATCTTCCATCTCCTCTGTGATGTAATGCCTTGTCATATTTTTCCAGAATAACTCCCTCCAGCTAATCTCATCCTCCTTATCTGAAAAATGCTTTTTTCCTCCCTATAGTACAGAGCAGAGCTTTCTATCCCCTGTGCCATCCAAAACCCAATCTAATCACATTGCTATGAGCATGTTTGTTTTTATACTTTTCTTTTAGTCTGCTATTCTTCCTAAAAAGTGGAAACTTTTTTTCCCCTTACAGATTCTAATCATCTCAAAATACTTTAATAAAGTGCTTATTAAACCTTCAATAGGGTTTATTACAGCTTCAAGCCATAATATCAGTTCACATTACTGTAAACACAGTGGACCCAATTTACTAAAGTCAGGGCTCACTCCATGAGTGAAGGTAAGCAATGATGACCTCTTCTTTACCGATAAAGCCATCCTTCTATGTGTACATACACATTTCCACTGGTGAACATGGCATGTAGATTTAACAATTGACAAATAATGAAGACTATTTTTTTCCAGCACTAAATATTGTTAATCAATTTAAAATAAGTAAGGTATTTTACTCATTCGAAGTGAATCTAAAGCCAAAATGCGTTTTTTGTTTTGGATAGTTTTGGATTGTTTTGGAAACCTTGTCAGGTTTTTATTGATGGATACGTCTGTGTTAGTTGATTTACAAAGGGCAATCAGACTGTTCACTTAGCAAGGGAATTTTCTTTTAGCTTAGTGAATGTGGTGAACATTCACTTTGCAAAGAACACCCAATCACGTATAAGAAATATAGGAAAATAGTATTTTTCTTTGCCTTGATTAGATGATGGAAGCCAGCAAAGCTTTAAACCATTGACTAAGCTAAGAGGAAATACCCTTGCAAAGTGAACCGCCTATTTGTTTCCATTAATCAACCACAAAGTGAGGAAAAATCCTAAATATTAAAGAGGAGCTCCTTTTCCTGCAGAAAAAAATAAATGTCAGCAGCTACAAATACTGTAACTGCTGACTTTTAATATTAGAACACTTACCTGTCCAGGAATCCAGGGGTGTCTTCACCCAAGCCGATTTTTCAATCGGCTATCGGTGCTGCCACCACCATCTCCACTAAGGGAAACCGGCAGACTTTCCCAGAATTTAGACCCTTTTCCCGGTCTTAAAAGCAGAGTTTTAACAATTATCGCCGCCATTTTAGAGAAGACCAGCTCAGTCTCGTAAGGAAGAAACAAGAGGCGGAGCCCAGAAAGCAATGAAAGAAAGCGACTGCCCCATTGGCAGTCGCTTTCTTTGCCACCCGGGCTCCGCCTCTTGGTTCTTCCCTGCTCCACAAGCTACTGGCCTGCCGCATCACATGACATTAGACGAGCAAACTCTGCAGATTCGGCGCTCTGCTGCTATGGTTAAGTCAGTATATAAAGAGATCGGACTGCTCTTTTTATAGAAATGATAACTTTTTATTTCTATATCTTTTAAGATATCGGAGTTATTTAGAAGTAAACAAGAGAAAAGACATTGCAATGTGTAAGATGAAGTTGGCAGGCGAATGTGCGTATGTGAATGCACAGTGGGCGGGGATTGCCCAGAGTGCTAAGCTGATCCAGGAATATGGGCATAGTTGCCAAAAGTCCCTAATTTCCTGGGATTTAGACCTTTTTCTCAGTCTTAACGCTTCTCAGGAAATGTCCCAGGAAATTGGCGGTTTCACAATTTTTGCTGCCGCAACCAGCACTGGTGAATTTTCTCCACCGCCATTTTAAAGAAGACCAGCTCTCATGAGGAAGAAACAAGAGGTGGAGCCTGGGTGGCAATATAAGAAAGTGGCTGCCCCATTGGCAGTCACTTTCATTGCCACCCGGGTTCCGCCTCTTGGTTCTTCCGTGCTCCACAAGCTGGTCTTCTGGCGCGGAGATCAAATCACCAGCAGTGGCAACACTACTGGGGTGCAGCCCGCACCCGGGCGAAGAGGAGTCTGAGTGACAGTGTTTTCCCTGCACCTCGGACACAGCGTGAGTGAGACTCCATCTCCCCTGGGGACAAGGACCACCATCCCTCCTGGGGAGACAGAGGGACCACCATCCCCCCTGGGGAGAGAGAGGGACCACCATCCCCCCTGGACGACAGAGGGACCACCACCCCCTCTTGGGAAGAAGGGCCACTATCCCCCCTGGGGAGAGGGACCACCACCCCCCTGGGGCAGGGGCCACCATCCCCCCTGAGAGACAGAGGGACCACCATCCCCCTGGGGAGACAGAGGGAACACAATCCCCCCTAAGGGCAGGGGCCACCATCCCCCCTGGGGGCCACCATCCCCCCTGGGGGCAGGGGCCACCATATTCTCTTGGGACAAGGACCCCCATTTCCCCTGGGAACAGGGGCCCCATCTCCCCTAAGGACAGGGACCCCATCTGACCTGATATCCAACCAAGATGGTGTCACCCCTATTCGTGACAGTGCACAGATTTGAGGTGCACACCATGACCATGCGCTGCTGGCCCGAAACTAGCCTGCCCAGCACCCTGCAGGGCATTGTGGTAGGCTAGACAGGAGAGAGCCCAATGTGCTAGCCTGCCAAGTGTCTACTGCTCTGTTCTGTTGTCACTCCGCAGTGGCAGGTCAGAGCACTGTGGCAGGCTAGGTTGGGAGATTAATTATTAAGGGAAGGTGACACCATGTTTTACCACACCAGGTGACACCAACCCTAGTGACGCCACTGCAAATCACCAATACAGAGAAGCATAGACCAACTGTATCTGTGGTGACAAAATGACAAGCTGTATCTGTGGTGGCAGGCAACCACGGCAAGTGACACACTGCATCTGGTGGCAGGCGATGGTGGCAAGTGACACGCTGCATCTGGTGGTAGGCGAAGTGGCAAGTGACAAGCTGCATCTGGTGGCAGGCAGCATGGCAAGTGATACACTCGGGGCTCCCACTGATTCTGCATTACGGTGAGTTGAACTATTTCATTTTATATTAAAATGTAATAATAGAAATAATGCGCTTCAATCATCCTGACACCATAACAACCATGGTGCCAGGACGATTGAAGCGCTAACACCAGGTGATTGGAGTATCTTTATCTGCTGATTGTTAAACTTTCTGGAATACACATATTACTATTGTGGTGTAGGATCTGGGCCTGCTGTCCCTCCATCCCTCTTTCTTTCCTTCCTTCTTTCTCCTTCCCTCCCTATTTCTTTCTTTCTTTCTTTCTCCCTCCATCGCTCGTTCATTTCAGACTCAAACCACGCCCCCTTTGAGCCCCGCCCTTTTAAGCCACATCCACTGTTTAGCTTAATCCATGCCCATTTTTCAGTGTGCCATGCGCCACATTTTTCGTTTACACAAGACGACACACCTACAAACAAATGCCCTGCCCCTAATTATAATAAGACTTTGCCCACTGACAAAAAAGTGTCCCTATAGATTTTTAATGTGGTAGTGAAGGGGGGGGCGCAGATAAGCAGAGCTTCCCCTTTTGAGTGGAACTCCGCTTTAAGTTATCACCAGAACAGAAATGGAGGAGAAATATTCCAGTTGAGACACTTGCCCTGGTGAGAATTGCCTAAAAGGGGATTTCCCTCACTTTGGAGAGATTTCCTTTCAGTTCTGAACAGGAAGTTAAGAGAAATCTCTCCAGTGGGACACAGATGACAAACAATAAAAACTGACAGGACCGTTACCATTCTCTCCCCTACTCAAAATGAAAAAAAAAAAGTGTTGATTTAAGATGTACTTTAATTAAATACATTGGGGTTGATTTACTAAAACTGGAGATTGCAAAATCTGGTGCAGCTGTGCATAGGAGCCAATGAGCTTCTAACTTCAGCTTGTTCAATTAAGCTTTGAGCATAAAACCTGGAAACTGGTTTCTATGCAGAGCTTCACCAGATTTTGCACTCTCCAGTTTTAGTAAATCAACCTCAGTATTGTTTATTGTTAATACAATCAGTCACAAACAGTGTGAAATGACAAAAGATGCAATTACGCATTTCATTTGCTGCAGGAAAAAAGCTAAATACACAGTTAAAATGCATATTTTATCAAATATTTCCAATTCTGTTTAGCCAATCTGCATAGTTAGGTCTAAGATTTCACGTTCCTCTACTTTAGTTAAGCCATACACCTTGGTCCATGACCAAACTACTAACTGAACATTAAAGTGGTATTAAACCCAGAAGCAAACAATTATTATAGTGCAGCTTACCAATTCTTAGATGTGATAGCTGCATTAGTTTTCTTTTTTAGGCTTTTTTCTATTTTCATCTTGTGATCCAGCCAGCAAGTCTGTTGTTTTTCAAAAGAACAAACTCTCTTGCAGATGAATCAGTTACAGGGATGAGGCAAACCATTCAACACTGGCAGGGGTGTTTACAATGATCAGTTTTATTTATGTAAAACCTTTATCCCAAAAGGAAAAAAAAAATGTTTGCTGTAACTGCTTTGGAGTTTGACTTCAGATTGTCTAGTGATCTAAATCTGCTAGTCCATCTAACTCTAGCCTGCCCCAGCCTGACAATGCTGCTGTCCAAATGAACCCTCTATGCTCATCATCCAGAGTGGGGTCACTCTAAGGGCCATTCACGCCTGAGCGTTTTGTAGCTTGAATGTGCTTGAAGCCTGAAGCTACAAAACGCTGGAGGGGAAAAAAAATCAATGATTCTCTATGGAGATGGTCCGCATCTCCACTCCAAAACGCCTGAAGCCAAACAAGTTCCGGAGGTATTATTGTCGTGTGGCAGATTTGGGCGTTTGTATCCCCATAGAAATGAATGGAAACATGCGATTCAGGTGTTTTTGCGCAATTTTCACCTAAAATAAAAGCTAAAAAAAAGCTGAACTTTCTAGCAACAAATGAAGCAATAGATATATTTTTCTCTATTGGCTAATACAAAAATGCCAAAAGCCCAAAAACGCTGCATACAAATGCGCAAAAACGATCCAAATTTGCATGTCAAAACGCCGGAAAAAGCTCAAAGACGCGATGCTCAGGTGTGAATGCAGCCAAGATGCCTGTTACTGGCCACATCACCAGGTGAAAACAGAGGGAAAAAGTCTAAAAAAGAAAACCAATACAGCCACCACATTTAATGATTGGTAAGCTGCAACAAATTATATATTTGGTTTTGAGTTTAATACCACTTTAAGAGAAAAGAAAATCTACAAGCAAATTTTGTATTAGCATTGGTTATGATTTTAACTTTAGAATTTGAAGTTAGCTGACTGCAAGTTCCTTCAGACAAACATTTGCATGCATGTGTGAAAGCAAACGTAATATAAAATAATAACATAACATAGCCATAAAATAGCAACATAAATGTTAATAAGTGCACCATTTTAAAATGTTTTATTATTTTGCGTTGTTATAGGAAAGGTAATAAAAAAATAAGGAAAGAATAAAAATATGAATTACCTTATGAATAAAATATGGCACTACCTGATTGCATATTAGAGACATAAAAGAGTTACCAGCTTTTAGACATTTACAGTCATAAATATGTCACAAGGGCAATTTATAGTGATGAAAATGATGATAAATCGACTTTTTTATAATCAAATTAGAACATCAAGTAATTAAAATAGCTGTGCAATGCTAGAATGTTTTTTTTACCAAGACTTAGTGTAATGATAGGTTTCTAGACATAATCTATTTATGGTGATTTGGAAAACAATGCCCATCACTAAAATATCTACATAGAGTTCAATTTGAAATAATCAGAAGGGTTTTGTTGTCTCTGCAGAATTGCCAATGATGTATGGGCAGTTAAGTGAGCTCATAATGACCTTAGCAAATCAAACCCACTGAACATGATCTTGTGTTAGAAAACAAAGGTCAATTTAATAAATGTAAAGCATGGAAACTATGGTCTGTGTTTGATTTATTTAAAGTATGCCCCCCTCCCCCTTTTAACTAGACCAAAAATGTGTTGGGCACTCAGGATTTCAATCACAGATATGTGTGCACAGTAGGCAATGGGCATCAATACTATCCTTAAACTAAGCTGTAATTGTTTCTTACTATTCGGTGTGTATATGTTAGGCTAAAAACTCAAAGAATGATTGCTTCTCGTATTCTTTGTGATAATTGCAGGCTACTAGGATTACACATTAGTTACAGTCAAAGATGTAAAGGTCTAACAAGCTTTTGCTTACATGAGCCCCAGTAGCTAAGTCTGAGAATAAGGATTAAGGGATCATACAGAAGGGGGCTGGATGCACAGAAGAATCCAGCACCCATGGTAACCTGGGCAATAGTTTCCCACACTTCTAATGGTCTCCTGGACAAAGGGCTTGCCAAGAGAAGCATGCGCTCCAATGCCAGTCGAATTAACTTGTTCGACTTCAATCTTCGTCTAACCGATGGAACGTGTCGACGTGGTCTAATGTGTGAGAGGTCAAAATCATTCAGTTGGGGTGTCAGTGAAACGTGGAGTTCAGGAGCGGATAAGACAGCCCACACTTTCTAACACGACTCAACTGAGTGATGTGTATGGACTCAAACGGTCCGAACTTCCACTGTACGGTGGAACTTCAGTACGTGACCGTAACCTCGCGTACGAAGAGAACCGTTCGGGAAACAGGTCCTCTGGTAATCTTCACACCCTTTGATAACGGGTCCAATGGTACCCACGACCTAAGAAGACACGTA
>BLSH010106108.1:2041331-2057469 GCA_018402905.1 Glandirana rugosa
CTTACTTGCACCCCAGTCCCCTTTACAGCCTCCCTCATTGTATCCCAACCCCCTTTACAGCCCCCCTTCTAGTATCCCAGTCCCCATTCTTGCACCCCAGTCCCCTATACGGCCCCCCTTACTTGCACCCCAGTCCCCTTCACAGTCACCCTCCTGTCACCCAGTCCCCTTCACAACCCCTCTTACTTGCACCCCAGTCCCCTTTACAGCTACCCCCCTTACTTGCACCCCAGTCTCCTTCATAGCCCCCTTCCATGTATCCCAGTCCCTTTCACAGCTTCCTCTTACTTGCATCCTAGTATTCTTTGCAACCCAGTCCCCTTTATGTGAATGCCCTCTCCCTTACACCACATTTTCCCTGACAATCACAATCCCCCTCTAATCTTTCCAATCCTACCTTACACAGCAGGTAGAAGGCAGAAGGTGCGGCATGTCTGGACAGAGGGCGGGAGCTGTTCAACTTTTCATGTTAGCATGCAGATGATTAGTTGCTAGGGGCAGTCCTAGTAACCAATCATCTGCATGAAAAGTTGGGCAGCTCCTGTCCTCTGTCTGGACATGCCACACCTTCTGCCTGACGGTGGGGGAAGGAAGATTCACCTGGGAGAAGACAGCCAGGCTGCTAAGTAGCGGAGCTGCGGTCTGGATAGGACTGTCATGCAGTCCTTCTGCAGAGCATGGTCTGCCATTTAGTGATACCTAGAATAGGAGGACCCACCTGAACAATCCATTCAATTTGTATCAAATCAGGCAGGCCCTTGCACTACATAGCTGATGGAATACCTAAAGGAGATTGTATAATCAGATTGTACAGACAGTGGGTGGAAAATATAAAAGGTGGTACAGTAATGAAAGAGGTGTGGTCCACACAGGTGAACAGGCTGTATCACGCCCTCTTCTGTGATGCAACAAGGAAATGCATGGTGGGATATGATCTGCAGGAACTTATGGGATCAAAAAGCATTTTTAACTGTATACTTTAACGCACGGGTGCAACCCCCTCTATGCTAAATGGATAGATTCATGCGTAGCCCCTCTATATATAGGTATATACCCCTCTGCTGATGCTGTATATACACCTCTGGTCATACTGTATATATCCCTCTGCTGATGCTGTATATACCCCTCTGGTGATGCTATATACCCCTTTGGTATACCCCTCTGCAATCATGCTGTATATACCCCTATCTGGTGATGCTGTATATACCCTTATCTGCTGATGCTATATATACCCTATCTGCTGATGCTATATATACCCTATCTGGTGATGCTGGGCTGTATACTCCTGACACAATGGGTGGAATCGATAAGAGGTGGGGCTTATGGGAAGTGGGATTAAACACAGCAGATGTTGATCATCGGGTGCCAGCCAAAGGATAACCGCCAGCATTCGGTGATCGTCATGAATTTATACAGGACACAGCCCTGCCTATGTAAACAAGGTAGAGCCCTGTCCTGTCAGTGGAGAAGTTATGGATTTTATTTCACCCGCAAAGCAAGGAATACAATTTATTACTTCTCTTTATAAAAGCACCTAACACAGAACACCAAAACACTGGCTAGGCACACATTTAACCCTTTAACCACTCTAGATGTTTAACTCCATTCCAGCCAGTGCAATTAGTACAGTGAGGGCATATTTTTTAGCACTGGTCACTGTATTAGTGTCATTGGTTCTCAAAAAGTGTCAAAAGTGTCAGTTAGTGTCTGAATATCTATCGCAATATTTACTAGTAAAAAAATTATAACTAAATAAAAATTCCAGTATATCCAGTTTCCTATAGTTTGTAGGCGCTATAACTTTTGTGCAAACCAATTAACCACTTCCCGACCGCCTCACGTACATTTACTGCTGCAGACTGGCGCTGTCCCGCAAATCGCCGTTTATAAACGGCAGCTCGCTTGTGCGTGGACACACAGAGCCGTGGGTCAGGAGAACACATGCTTGGGTGTCCCCAAAGCAAGCTGCTTGCTCTGGGTGGAGGGAGGAGCCAGGAGTGCCAGCGTTGGACCCGAGAAGAAGAGGATTCGGGCTGCTCTGTGCAAAACCATTGCACAGAGTGGGTAAGTATAACATGTTTGTTATCTTTAAAAAAACAAGACTTTAACACTTTAAAACCATATTGGTGATATACTTTTGTGGTCTATTTTTGGTTAGCGAGAAGAGATGTAGTTGGCGCTAGTCCAAACCCCTGTGCGCTGAGAGTATTAATCATATAACAGGCTCTGTGGGATGTAGTCCAGAAGGGGTCCTGTGATGGACGGTGTTGGCAGGGAGAGAAGGAGGCGGCTTCACTAATGGCTGTTGTCTTAGGGGAAAGAGAACCTCTGTGAAGACCAAAGTAGAAAAGAAGCACAGCGCCTCTAAGTGTAGCCGTTTAACACATTTTATTAAAATCACATAAAAATCTACTCACAAACTGGTAGAATCAGTAGGCATTGCAGTGTAAGTCACTGCGGACTGGGTGTGAAGGAATGACGTCCTGGCTTGTATCTGCGTCCCTGGGCTGGGTATCGTCGGTGGTTCCAGGTGCTTCCCAGTTCCTGGAGATGCGTAGACCGGCACTGGTGTCATATCCTACTTCCACACCAATGATTGTGTGGTTTTGTGAAACTAAGGTATATGTATACATAACAAAACTACAGTGATTTTGGTGCCTACAAAGTCCCACCCATAGTACTCTGTATTTTCATTCCTCTGAGGGTTGTGGCACTATCTATACTGGGCATTTAAGATATGTCTGACATAATCTTTGAATAGGTAGCTACTTTTTTTCTATTATCTTTGGCCTTTGGAGTGATTAATGATTAGCACATCAGGCAGTTGTTCCTAACAGTCCATTCAAGAACAGCCTGGGAACTCAGCCTGCTCTCCTCCAATGATCAGACTTGTCATGACATACCTCCTGCGCAGTCTTTCACCGGGAAGCTCAGTGAGCTGCTGTGTCTCCTACCCCCAGCTCTTATGCAGCTGAGAACAGAGGGAATGTGATCGCTTATGAAAAAAAAGGGGGGGGGGAGGCATTTATAATGGTTTTTAAATCTATACACAAATGGTTTGCCTTGAATTTCTATTTTTAACTGAATGGGTTGTTTTACTTGTGTTACAAGGTGATGGTTTACAATCACTTTAAGGAAGAAGAGGATGAGGTACAGATGAAGGAAGAATGAGAGGAGGGGAAAGAGGGAGGACAAAGGAGTCACCTATTGCCTCCATGTGGCAGCTCCTTTACCATTTTTGTCTCATCTATTTTTGTTTGGACAGTTAATTGGGGAAGAACAGGCTACCTGAGTTTAATGTTTGCTTGCTGCTGCTTGCCCTTTCCCCGACAGTCTGCCCCCCCCCCCCCCCCTTTATTTGCCACTCTCTGCTCTTTCCCCTGTCTTGTGGAAGGGCAAGCAGCCTGTGGTTGAAAGTTTTCCCCCTGCAGTTATGTCTTCAGCACCCTGAATATAATGAAATAAATATAAAAAATACAACTGGCTGCTGAGTGCCTGGTAGAAGAAAGATTATGCTGGCAAAACAGGAATCTCGAATGTGCCTTGCCTCTGCTGTGTGCAGCCCAACCACCACATCAATATATGAATATAGAAAGAAATAAAAATATAAATACATATGACAAAAAATGTTTTAACATAACATAAGTAAAAACAAAATAAGAGCAGAAATTGCAGAAGGGAATTTTCCACTCTGAGGCAATCTAGATCAGGAAATTTCTACTAGAATACAAAGAGGAGGGCTTGCAGCACAAAGAATTGGGATGCATGTGGGCTCAGTCTACTGGATTTGGGAGTGTCCTATATAAGTAACTGCAGAGAATAGTTGAACTGCAGTTCATGGACATTTTAGGCACAACCAAGCAAGGTGCAATTAAAATACAAAACTTTATTGATGCACAAGGACATTCATACACTAGGGCCAATTTAGACAGGAGCCAATTAACCTACCAGCATGTCTTTGGAGTGTGGGAGGAAACCCACACAGGCACAGGGAGAACATGCAAAATCCAGGCAGGTAGTGTCGTGGTTGGGATTCGAACCAGCAACCCTTTTGCTACATTTTTTAAAAGTTCTGCTATGTTTAATGTCCCCGTGCCTGTGTCCAGTTCTCCGTGCCCTTTTATAGTTTGCTTGTTAAGCCTGGTACACACTATCATTTTTTTTTGATCAACCCAACGGGCTTAACAAAAATAAACTGGTTTTTCAGCATGCCAATTCGACAGAAGCTGGCTTCTGTTGGACAGGCTGGTGTACACATGGGCCAAATGTAGGACAGTTTCTGTTGAACAGGTATGCATGGCCAGATTTTCAGCCCATGTATACCAACTTTTAGCACCGAAAATGAGCAGTATGTAGCATCAAGGTTCACCACCTATAGACTTCAACAGGGTTTGCAGTTAAGTTTAGGTTTTAGGGTTTTGACTAATGTCCCTGGAATCAAAACCAGGTGGTTCGCTCATTCCAACTGCCTAAAACTTTCAGCCATATGCTAAGTTAGCCATACACATTACAATTAGATTATACAACATATATTCAATGTTCTTTAAATTTATCAACAACTATGTAGTTAAGGCATCACATAAACAATACATTTAATGCATATCCACTCGCATGACTAGCAACTGTGCCTCATTTGGCATGACTGTCCCTCTTTGGAACCTGAATCCTTGTGTCCTTTCCTTCTTAATGTTTCTTCTTTTTGGTCTAATGTATAGAACTCCATAAAAATGCAATTTTTAACTAGCAAAAATGTTTTACTGCACTAAACATTTTATAAAACCTTTAGAATATTGCATTTGCTAGATTGAAAAAAACAGTAGTAAGCGAAAAGTAATTGTGAAAACAATACTTGTGGGTTTAGGCAATAGTTTTGGGTAAATTTGTTTTGTTTTTTTATGGTTCACATAACTAGGGGAGTGGTGGGGATGTTGTGACAGGGCCTTTTCATATATTGTATACTGTGTGATAAAGGTTTCTCTTTATCTGCTTTCAGAAAGTTGGGAGGTATGCAATCAGGTAGCCCTTTGAATTGCAAACTGTAGTTTATGCTAAATATAAATGAGATTGAACAATTACATAGCAAAATTGGGTGGACAGCTTTAAAATAAAGCTAGACTATACACTTATAGATGCAAAAAGAGCTTCTTAAAAAACAACTGAAAACGATATGCATAAGGGAAACCGCCTAAAAGTCTTTGTACAATGTAAATACATGGGCCATTCATGCTTGCATCTGCTTTTCTTCAGTACCTTGCATTTTACAGGAAAAGAATGCATTTCAGGTAGAAAAAAATTCAATTTATTATATGTCTAGTTCACATATAAGCACTACAGCTTAGCGTGCATTAGGATACTCTGCATTTTTGTGCTTTATGGTAAAAAATGAATATATGAACTGGAGCCACATCTGAACTATGAAAAATCCCTGTTTTGAATGTTCCTGTGTCTTCATGCATAATTCATGAGTTTAAAAACATGAATAAATGCATATATAAACATTATTTTACACTGCACTTATATACATGTAATAAGGCATAGCTCCCAACTGTCCCCGATTTCGAAGGACTGTCCCTGATTTGGAACAAAGCCCCTCTGTCCCTCCTTCATCCTCATGTGTCCCTCCTTTTGGTCTGATCTATATAGTTATATATAAAATGCACTACCTATCTATCAAAAAAATGTTTCCCAGGGCTAAACCTTTCATCCAATTTCTGAAATTACTGCATTTGTAAATTCCAAAACCCAATATAAAGGAATAGTAGTGGTAAAAAAGCACTTGTGGGTTTAACAAATCATATTTTTTTTTTTGGACAATTCTCCTCCAATTCTCCTGATTGGACACAGCGGGAGCCAATCAGCAGGTCCAGCAGCCGCGATGGCCGATATGACCCGCCGATCGTTCAGAAGAGAACTGGTGTGCCGATGTAAACAAAGCACACCACTGCTGTCAGGGAGGAAAAGAGAGAGATCGAGTTTCAGCTAAGCTGAATCACAATCTCTTTTTTCCTCCGGTGAATCCACTCCCCCACAGTTAGAAAGCACCTCCCAGAGAACACATTTAACCCCTTGATTGCCCCTGATGACAACTGGTGTCATTTATACATTGATCAGCGCATTTTTTTAGCACTGATCACTGTATTGTGTCACTGGTCCCCAAAAAGTGTCACTTAGGGTCAGATTTGTCCGCCTCATATGTCGTAGTCCCGCTAAAAATCGCAGATTGCCGCCATTGCTAGAAAAAAAATTAAAAATAAATAAAAGTCCATAAATCTATCCCGTAGTTTGTAGATGCTATAACTTTTGCGCAAAACATTCAATATACGCTTAGTGGAATTTTTTTTATCAAAAAATATATAGAAGAGTACATATTGGCCTAAACTGATGAAGAAATTAGATATTTTTTAAAAAAATTGGATATCTATTATAGCAGAAAGTAAAAAACATTGTTTTTTTTTTTTTTCAAAATTGGTCTTTTTTTTTTTATAGCACAAATAATAAAAAACACAGAGGTGATCAAATACCAACAAAGGAAAGTTCTGTTTGTGGGAAAAAATTTAAAATTTTATTTGTATACAGCATCGCATGCCCACGCAATTGTCAGTTAAATCGAAGCAGTGCCGTATTGCAAAAGATGGCCTGGCCAAGAAGTTGGTAAAACCTCCGGGGCTGAAGTGGCTGAGGGAGCGTGAAAGTGGGTGTGTCCTATGCCTACAGAATTTTGCTAATAGGTGTTCTATCTCAGAAAGTTGGGAGGTATGACTAAGGTGCATTACAACATGCCCATAAATGTGAAAACACTTTTTTTAAAAAACGTTTCAAAAGTCGATGAAATACCCTTTCAAATAGTATATATTATTTTTAATGTGATAACACAATTTAACAATAGACAATGTTGCAAGTACAAACAATATGTATACATTATAAAATATTGCTCCTCTGCAAACTTTAGGCTGGGTTCACACAGCAGGGGTCCGGTGCGTCCTGGTTCACCATTTCAGGTCCGATTTCGGCCCAAATTTTGGGCTGAACGTGGACCTGACGCGGACCAAAAGATTCACAGAGCTCCTGGAGCCGCTCCGAAGATGTGTGATCCATAGAGAGTCGGTCAAAATCTCCTGCTATTTTGCAAAACAGATGCGGGGAACCAGCATTCAATTCGCAATAGTGTGAACCCAGCATAAAGAAGGTTATAGAGGAGGTTTTTGGAACAAATAAAATATGATATACAGTAATTTATGTAATGTGGATACTCCTTACAGTGCTTATGTATCAATAAACTGGTTTATTGTACCCTATTTGTTTGAAGAGCATTTGAAAGGGTCTGTGAGGTCCATAGAAAGCAGTCAAATCCCTTCTGTCATTACATAAATACAACTCAGAGAATAGAAGATGGAGACTGATTGTCTGTGAATTGCAGCTCAGACACTTGAATACCTGAGGTCCTTTATTCCTTACAAAACATCCATTACATACATTTCAGTGTCCACGTACTTGCAAGATTCCCCATTTCCATCAGTTTTATAATGGGCTGTAATTGTTTGATTAGTGGAACATGTGTGGTCTTTTCATTCAGATACACCTCAACAAGGCAGACAATGTATTGCTTATTCTGATTAATTTGTACCATATCTGTGTGTCAGAGGGTTTTTTTTAATTTGTGATCGTAATGTGCATGTGTCAAATCAATTACTACAAGTATGGTATAATTGATCTTTTTTTTTTTCATCTAATTTTGAAAATCTTTTAAAAGTTAAAGAGGGAAAGAGCAGACAATTACAATTGAAAATGATCCCCTTACATCAATCATAATGTGTGCAGCCAGCACTGTAGTGGTGACCCAGCAGTGCAGTTACCCATTTGTATTGTTCATGGATAAGCATGTAACCAAATTTGACATGCAGAAGATACTGAAATATCTCATATAAAATACTGAAAATTTAAATATTGATATCGCTTAATATTGCCGTTACCTAGTGCTTAAGCTCCCTGGCAGTATGATTATGTCTGATTTTTGCGTCTCAAAGAGGTACATTTTTTCGCATTGAAATTTGGCATTTTATATTGTAGGCCTGTAATTCTTAGGAATAACTCACTGTCCAAACAAGAGTCTAGTAGACATCCTGGGTATGATAAAGTTTGAAACACGAAATGATAAATTATAATATAATAAATAACTAATAATTATCAAAAATAATATAAGAATAAAATGTATTCAATAATGTAATCAAATCAAAAACACTGAAATTTGCTAAATTGCAGAATTGTAATTGTCCTCACTTTCAGTGTCTGATGACGAATTTCCCCATAAATTAGTAGCACTCAATTCTGCGAATGATTCTTATTTATGATCGCGGTTTTCTAGCTGGTCCAAAACCGATTTTGACATAAAGGGACTTTTTTTGATGCCATGGACATTCTCAAGTTTCCAGGCAGAAAGAATGGCATATATGATATAAAAGTGCATGCAGGGCACTGGACAAAGCACTAGGGACAAAGGGGATGTGAAATGATTTGATAAAGTAATCTAATGTTACAGATTACAATGTACTGTATGTGTTTTGCACTTTTTGAATTTGCCACCGGGCTTTGCCCCCATGCGACGCAATGCTCGCAGGGAACGGAGCCCAGAACCCAGAGGTACCGGGTGAAAATTCCGCTGGATGACACAGCGAGGGGACATTGCAGGATCCTGGAGACAAGGTAAGTAACTTTTCCAGGATCCTGCGATGCAATCCCCAGTGTGGCTCGGGGTTACCTCTTCTGGTAATGAAAACTCACCCCAAGCCACACTTGGGATAATGGCAGGGAGGCTAAAGTGGTTGTATGCCCATTCTGACTACTTTCATTCTTCTACAATATGCCTGCTAGGAAAATAATTGCACTCACTGTCACTGCCTACTTACGTCTTTTCGCTATGATCGATGTATTTTCTGTTAGTGACGTCACCCGTGCATGCTCATTACCTCTGCATTTTCCAGCAGGCCTAGACTCCACTGGAAAAATGCAGGGTATATGCCAGAACTGCGTCATTTCCTATTGTCGATGTCAGCTCCGGCGTCCCGCGATATCACACAAAGGTGAAGGTGGAAATAAAATCCTATACAGGACACGGAAGCCCACAGATGTAATGGCGCCAGTGATGAGGAGGCAGAACTAACTTTTTCATACAGTAAGAACATTTAGATGACAATATCAATCTTGGAGTTTGTATTGTAGATAATAATAGATAATGGAATTACATAATGCTTTGATTTCGGAGTTTTTCTGAGAGCATACAACCGCTTTAATAGATCTGGATTACAGTCAGTCTACAGATACTGGCTGGTATTCAAATTCAACAATCTATGAATTCTAGATAGATATAATTGATGTATTTAATGTATTGGATAGCAGTCTTCACTGTGTGAAGGTGTCCAAAGGATCAAAAGTTTTCATAATGATACAGTGGGACGTAGTGAATAAATTAGAATGTTTACTTGGCTCTATGCAGATTATAGAGTTTACCACAACTGGTACAATCTTTTTTTTATCAGTTTTCTTACTTTTATTGCCAAGCATCTTTTTCTTATTCAAAATGTTTTATTAAATTTTAATAAGCACAAAGTAAATAATATAGATAAGTTCATACACATGCTCAGCTTAACGACATAAAATCAATACAAGGTACACACATAAATCATGGAGTATTAAAATATTTTATGACCTTTTATTTTACAACATAGGATGAAGTTAGGAATCCTGGGTAGTATATCCAGCAATGCATCAGTTACGGGAGCTATAACATGTTAAGTTGAATTTTGATACTGCTTTACAGGACTAGTAAGGTGATACTATAGGTGGCCCTTAAAGGGCTCTAAGGAGTTTTGGTATGATCATTTATTATATCTGCACTACCTGTGAAGAAGAGAGAAAGAAAGCAGATCAAGAGAGGGATTTAAGAAAGCAATACAAAAGATTACAGGAAATTCAGTAAGTTTAGAGAGTGGGGGAAAAATGGTGAAGATCTGAAGGGGACATAAGAAAGTTAGAGGGAGGAATTTGTTATCCTTGGGGGTTAGCCAACCTTCTGATCTTTCTCATAAACACGAGGCTCTCAGATTTAGTTGCAAATAAGTTATCCGTGGAGACTAAATTCGTATGAGTTTTTTATATTTAGTGAATTACATAACTGTAATTTTTTTTTATTTATCGTTCAGCTATTTAATCATGTTTTGATCTCTTTAAAATATAGTGGGGGAGATTTCCATAACTGGGCTATTGCTTACTTGGCGGCACTAAATATAAATCCAGTCATTTTTGCTGTGTTGCGTTGGGTAACACCTGAAGGGGTATATGCAAAAGGGCTAGGTATCTTTTTCTTTTATTTTCTTTTATAACCCATTCTGATTGTTTAATTTTTCAGTGAATTTCGACCAATCAAAAAACAAAAGCTTCTTAATTTCTGTTATGTTAAAGCCTAGTTTATTTGGGCTAAGCTGGTTCAAACAAATGATTTCCTTCACTAATATAAAAGGCTGCTGTCAGCACCATATACACTATAAAGTGTTAAGTGCAAAGGTGTGGCGCAAACAGTGCATTATTTGAAAAAGGTACCGTATACTAATACGTGTAACAATGATATAGATTGTCATATATATTGGCAATACAATACCACTACATATACCTTTAAACAGTAATAAAAAATGTTTGCTTATATAAAGTGACATGTAACAAATAGTATCTGCAAAGGAGGTGATGTAGAAATTCAACCAATATTAGCAGATCTTGATGTCATAAATTCATAATAGTCCATATATTGGATTTAGTCCCAACAACAATATAGTAGTCTGGAGTGTGTGATTATCTTCCTTCCACTCGTGCTCATAAAATAGGTGAAATGGCAACTCACCGAACCTATATGACCTCTTAGTTATGGGAGGTCATATATCGCTTGTGGGTACAATATTGGTCCCAATATGATCACCAATGAGTCCAATGGTCAGTCCACTTGTTTGTTCAGGATGGAGCTGTGGGTTTAAAAATGACTCCACAGGAGACATATGGAATAAAAACTCATAGTGTAGTATTTAAGATCAAAATTAAAAACATATCAAACAATGGTTATACTCACATTTGTGCCTATCCAGGCACCAGGGATCAAAAGCATGTGGTTATCAATTGCTCCTCCAGCTACAGCATGCATGCCTGATCTCGTTTGGAGTGGGGAGCCCGATAAGTGGTGTGGGACCCGGAACCGTTGACTCCTACGTACGTTTCACTAGGAATTAGCTTCTTCAGGAAGGACTTCCTCAGGATTCCATCCTGAACAAACAAGTGGACTGACCACTGGACTCATTGGTGATTATATTGGGACCAATATTGTACCCACAAGCGATATATGACCTCCCATAACTAAGAGGTCGTATAGGTTCGGTAAATTCCTATTTCACCTATTTTATGAGCACAGGTGGAAGGAAGATAATCACACACTCGAGACTGCTATATTGGTGTTGGGACTAGATCCAATATATGGACTATTATGAATTTATGACATCAAGATCTGCTAACATTGGTTGAATTTCTACATCACCTCTTTTGCAGATACTTGTTACATGTCACTTTATATAAGCAAAAATGTTTTATTACTGTTTAAAAGGTATATGTAGTGGTATTGTATTGCCAATATATATGACAATCTATATTATTGTTACACGTATTAGTATATGGTATCTTTTTCAAATAATGCACTGTTTGCGCCACACCTTTGCACTTGACACTTTATAATACTATGGGTTTGTTTTACCCCTTCCAAAGGGGCAGCAATCATAACTTATCACTTATCTAAGCACCACCACTTCCCTTATTAATAAACTATATGTAGCGTCATCTACATACAGTATACAGCTCTGTGTTCCGTCAGGGGAACAGGGAGTTCCCGTCTGCTGCTGGAACAAAATAGAGTCTAGCTGAGAGCTTCTGAGCTATTCACAGGAAGCCTTGAATTCTTATGAATGAATACAAGGCTTCCTTGGATTGGCTGAGGTGGAGAGGTGGGTGGATGACATTATGATCCCTACCTCAGCCAATCAGAAGAAACCTTGTATTCATTCATAAGAATAAAAGGCTGAAAAAAACCCCCAAAAAAAGAGATCGCTGTACTAACATACGCAATGTTAGTGTGGCTGTGAGCACTGATCAGATGCTGGTTTTCTAGCATATCCCTTCGACAAAAGGCAGTCGTTAGACCGGCTTCTGTCAGAAAGACAGCTGTACACACTGACCAAATGTCAGTTCAACAGGAACCACCTAATACCGGCTGATATTCCCTTTGCGATTAATAAAGTGTTCTGATTCTGATATGCGGTGTACCCAGCCTTAAGCCCGCCATACATGGTTTGAATCATTGCAGCCATTAATGGGCAGGCTGAATGTACCAAGCTGATCAAATCGATCAACTTAGGTACAACCAGCCTGCCTGTTTCACTTCTGATTATCGCAATCCATGGCTGCAGGAAAGAAATTTGCACCATGTATGACCTTACTCTCATCAAGCAGGTCGTGTGTGTGATCCTGCAGTGATTCACTTTAACCTCAACACCTGTCATTGTAACTCCACCTCCTCTCTCACCACCACCAGTTACATAACCACAAACTTCTTTTGCTAGAGCATTCTAGCAGCAGGATCCTGACTCTGTGGTGGGTTCCTCATCAGAGGAGCCACAAGATAGCCTTGGGGGGATGGAGCTAACTTTTCCCTTGTCCAAACATTTGTTAAGGCAGTGAGGGAAGATCTCTAATGGTAGGGGTCACCACAGCCTGGCTAAAAGCATTGTTCATTTTACTAACACTTGAAAAAGCATGTCTCCTCTTTACATTTTTTGGAATAAATTAAGGAGCACTTTGATACACCCTTACTGGTGTGAAACTTTCTTGATGTGCATTGCTAGGCATGGAGGGTGCAGAAACATTCCAGGATACCTTAGACCAATGAAGGTGAACCTTGGCACCCCAGATGTTTTGGAACTACATTTCCCATGATGCTTAACTACAGTGCATGAGCATCATGGGAAATGTAGCTCCAAAACATCTGGGGTGCCAATGTTTGCCATCACTGCCTTAGACCAAAGAAATGATTTTGGCCTTAAAAAAATGTACTCAACATTAGGGATTGCATGGCCACCCTGCTGTAGCCCTGACGGCAGTGGCAGATAATATGAGCGCCTGAGTTAAAAAAGGAGAAGCACCTATCCATTCAGGAAAGGACAAGGAAGACATAGTGGCCGCACTAGAAAATCTGAAACTTCAATCAGACTTTATGGATGAGGCTGCAATCTACTGTTTGCACCTCTTCTCATTGCTTGTTATACTCAGTCACAGAGAGACGTGTCTTGCGGCTTAGGCCTTTCATTGCAGACACAGGCCGCAAGCAATCTAGTTGCAAGATCCGCTATGGAGGTCAGTCGCTGTTCGGTAATAAGCTTGATGAATCGCTTCTAAGGCTAAAGGTGGCAAATCAGGTGTTATCCTGCAAGACAGAAGTCTATTGAGACAGAGAGGAGGTTTCAGTCCTGCCACACTCTTCCAGAACGTTCTGGAGAATTTAGAAGTTACTGTCCAGGAACAAGGTTCAGGCAAACATAGGGAGGGAAACAGTACTCATTCACAAAGCCAACAAAGTCTTCCATTTCTAGGCGGACAGGACCAGCAGAAGTAATATTGAGTACCAGTCCACACCTGGGTGCGCAGGGCAGTCACCCTGGCCCATTCACGGCAGTTTCAGTGTTCACCAATAGACAGGTTCAAGGTTCATTGTCAGAAAGATTCCAGAAGATCCAGTCAAGAAAGGCACCCTACTACAATGTACTTCAGAACTGTTGGAGAAACAAGCAGATGACTAAGTTCCTCAAGACCAAAAACTACTGGGGTTGTGCGACCTATTATTTCTGGTAACCAGAAATTTGAGCCCAGGGCCTCAGGGTCCTCAGTAGACATAATATAAACACTTCAAGATGGAGTTGATCTCAGGCAACAATTTCAGGGTCCAATGTTGTGCTTAACCCATGCTTGGCAAATTAATCAATCAAATTAAATAAAGGCAAGGAAGTAAAAACCTGACTGCAGCCCTCACTGATATTCACGCATAAATATTGAAAGACAACTGAAAAAAATTGTGTTGCCCTGTCAGGAAAACTTCTAATTCAATATATAGTGTATAACAAACATATCAAAAAATAATAAAGTCATATAAACTAAATATCAAAGTCCACCAAAAGTGTGCAAAATCTTCATGCAGGTGCTGTGCACCAATCATCAACTGATTATAATGCCACTTACCATATACTTAGACCGCCACAACTAAATCAGCATTTAAAAGATGACACATCCCGAATGGATAGATGGATGCCTCCAGCTCTCTTCCTCTCTTACCTAAGCAAGCCTCAAGCACTCTCATGAATGGCAAGCCCAAAAAGTGGTCACTGGATCGCTTCTCATATACCGGTCTCAGCAGCAAAAACACATACCAAGGATAGAGCAAGGAAATCCCATAGTGAAGTACCATTTTAAAGACCTTTATTAATAAACCAAGTGAGTACCTCTCCAGGCAGGCATGATAACGTCAAACTCTGCCGGAGGTGCCCATGAGTTCCAGGAGTGGTAAGAGACTGAGGCAAGCATTGTTCACTACTAGCTGACACCACTTCTATTACTGAGATGAGCTTTCAATGTTTTATTTTTGTGAGTGATATTTTCCTTAGTGGTTCAGTTCTTAAAAGGGGCACTCCTCATCAAACCCCCAGAGGAACTCAGGTAAGATTTACTTGTAGGGCCGGACTATCTCGTGAGGGGCACCTTTGTAGCACCTCAAGTCATGTAGTCTTTGGCTATTATCTTTAAAGAGCATTTTTCTGATTGTAGTAGCCTCAACCCCCAGAGTATATGTTTTGCATGCCCTTGAATGAAAAGAACATCACATTGAGTTCCACCGAGATTGGGTGGTTCCAGTATCAATGCTGCAAATTCTTCCAAAAGTAGCATCAGCCTTCAATGTAAATCATGAACTGGTTTTTCCTGTTCTCCAGGAGCTTCATCCACTGGACATTGCAAGAATCCTCAAGGCCTATATGGGAGCTGCTGTTTCAAGGTTATGCTCAGAACAATTGTTTATCATGCTGTAGGAGAAGAATAAAGAAGAAGAATAATAATAAAGAATAAAGGAAAGGGAGCTAGAATGCTCACTTTATGGATCATTAAAGTGATTTACCAGACCTATAGAGCTAAATCTCTGCTTGTGACAGAGGAGATGACCACTCATTCCACATACAGTATTTGAACTTCCTGGACGGCTTCCCACAGCCAACTCTTCAAATTAAAATTAGCTAAAGTGGGGTTAAATCGAAAAGCGAACATTTATTATATTGCAGCTTAACAATTATTAAGTGTGATGGGTGCATTCATTTTCTTTTTTTTTAAATCTTTATTTCTTTTATTTTCATCTGGTGATCTAGCCAGTAAGTCTGCTGTCTTTCAACAGAACAAGTTGTCCTGCTGATTTAGCAATTAGATTTAGCAATTAGACAGTTGAGACAAACTATTTACCACTAACAGAGGTGCTTACAATGATCAGCTTTTATTCATTTATGCAAAACCTTTATGCCAAAAGGAACAAAACTGTTGCTGCAACTGCTTAAAAAGGTGTTAAGCCGGCCATAGACCGTTCGAAAGTCGACTGGTTCCTACTGAACTATGCTGATTCAAACCATGTGTGGGCAGGCTGAATATACCCACATTGATCGATTGATCAATTTTGGTACAACCAGCCTACTGGATTTTACACGACTAGTAACATTCGTGGAGACAATCACCATTTATCAAACAGAGTTGACAGATTAACGATTTAGATTAACGATTTAGTCGTCCTGTTGAACAAGACAACTTTCTGTCGTCTGAATGACCGATCTAGTGGTCTACTTTTATTTTCTTTATTTCTAAATTTTTTTTTCTTTTACTTACGTGGGTAGTGTGAATTATTAACAATTCGACGTTATATTATTTACAAGCGAAAAGCTAAATTGGGGTGAAATCGATTAAAATTAAACTTCTCAACCGACACCCTTCGGCAGGTCCTTCAAGTTTATGACATACACCTTACTCACCAGTA
>BLSH010106108.1:2057479-2071656 GCA_018402905.1 Glandirana rugosa
ATTTTATTTCCATAAAAAGGCCACCAAAATCTTCAGCACCAGGCCCATGATTCTCTTAATCTCTCTCCCCTCCATCATGCACATTTACACCACACGCTGCATCCGCAAAGCACACAGCATTGTGGATGACCACACACACCCGTCACACGCACTTTTTACTCTCCTACTATCAGGGAAGCGGTTCCGAAGCATTCGGGCCACCACATCCAGTCTGTGCAATTGTTTCTTTCCTCAAGCCGTCAGGCTCCTCAACAAAGAGCTGAACAGAACTCTGTGTGACTGACCTGTACAAACCGGACTCAACATCATCATTCAGTACCACTCACACTAATTCACTAACATAAAAAATGTTTACATGCTGTTTTTTTGCACATCTTCCAGGATCACTGCCATTTGCTATTTCTCATAAATATTCTGTCCACAATTTTTCCTGTCACTGTTCGCTTTACCTTTGTTGCTGCTGTAGGTTTTAATCTGAAATAGTATTGTCTACATTTTCTGATACTGTGCACCTTATCTGGTTAGGACAGGTTTACTGGTGGAGCTATTTTGTGCTTTGTGTATTGTGTATTGTTCCACACAGTCCTGTGCTCTCCTGCACTGTCTTGTGTGTCTTTCTGCACTGTTTGCACCAGTTGCACACATGCACTTTATGTGGTGAGGACCTTTCTACTGGTTCTGTGTTTCTGTCTGTCTCTGTGACTGTTGTTTAGGATGTTGTATGTAGCACCTGGGTTCTGGAGAAACGTTGTTTCATTTACACTATGTACTGCCTCAGCTATATATGGTTGAAATGACAATAAAAGCTTCTTGACTTCTTCTTGACTTCTTCTAGCCATTAGCAATAATCACTGTGTTCTGCTGGCCAGGGTACACAATGGCTCGCCAGGAAGTATACCCTTGTCAAGAATAGTACAAAGAGAGAGTGCAACGCTAATATGATCATTTCTGAACACAAATGATACCTCGTATGATTTCTAGATGACACACATTATTTAGAAATGATGATTATATAGCAAATGTATGCAAGAGAAAAACCAGAGCAATGGTTATATTAGTCCAAACCCTCCTCTCAAAAGTGGAGGTGTAATGTCCACAGGGGTTGTATAGCCTGGATATGAAGTGGATGAACAGGTACAACAGTGGGAGTATCCTGTTCAGTTGTAATCCAACAGTGTATAAAACAATGTAGCAATCCAATTGAGATTTATAATAAAGGTGACTTGTGCTTCATTCAAGGGTGACAATCCGTGTTTAGTGAGTGATTGCACTTACCAGAAGCTGGTAAGGAACCAGCATTTGCAGTATGGTCTCCCGACTTCCAGTTAGATGGTCCATGGGAATACTATGATAATACAGTGACAGGTGCTTAGTGAAAAAAGGTGTTCCAAGTGACAATCCGAAAGGGTAAGTGAATATGCTTACCAGAGGCTGGCAAGATACCAGCATGTATGTTTACAACCCTTAGGGTGAGGGTGGGTGATGAGAGAGATCTTCCTCCTGGATCAGGACCTTCAGTATCCGTATCCACTCTTAGGGGTAAATGACCCCCCTTACAGATAGGCAGGAATCACTCAGGCAAGCAGATGACATGGAATAGAGAAAAGAAAGTACCCCATAGTGTGATTCAGTTAAAAACAGCAAATTGTGGTTAAAAACACTTACAATAAAAAGTTAGGACTGAGCTCAGTGATATAAAATCCAAATGCAGTGAACCAGGGGGACAGGATCCAACGTGTTTCGTTTCACACAAACGTATTCTGGGGTGCCCCCCCCCGAGATCACTGCACATATATATAGGTAAAAAGTAGATGATCAACCCCTCCCACCTGTTAAAATGGCGGGGGTTTGTGTGCCAGGATATGAAAGGAAGTTCCTTCTGAGTTTCTATTGTGAAATCGCAGGAAGTGTTTGGGCACGCTATGATTGGTCTTGCCCTTATATATGTTCGTAATGTGTTCGTTCACTCTGGTTGCGAAAGATCGCACAGTTCGACCAACATACTGCTTTTTACATGGGCAGGTTAGAAGGTAGACAACATTAGTAGTGTCATAAGTGCAGAAATGTTTCAACTGGTATGTGTAACCCGTTGTAGTAGAGCTAAATAGAGATAAATTTTACCCGCAGGAACAAGGTGTGGCTATGGGAGCCAAATTTGCTCCCAGTTTAGCTAAGCTTTTTATGGCCAAGTGGGAGTAGGATGTCGTCTATGCCTCTAGAAGACCAGAACTGGTCCTTTGGGCTCGCTACATTGATGACATCCTCCTCCTATGGAGAGGTACAGCTGACTCATTAAAACAATTTTTTCAAGAGCTTAACTCTAATAATAGAGGAATTTCATTATCATTGGAATACAGCCACGAACGCATCCATTTTTTGGACTTAGACATAGAAATAAGGAATAATCAGGTTCACACAAAAACTTTTTTTAAACCTACTGACCGGAATGGTTTCATTTCCACCGACAGCTGTCACCACTGTCCATGGCTCAAAGGTGTCCCAAGACACAAGACACAAGATGGCGCCCGTAATGCTGACCATTCTTCCTTTCTTAACATAGTCTCTTAGCACCACACGTAATTGTCATGCCTCCCCCAGTCTCCCATACCCTGTCATGTGCCCGCCTATCCCGGTTGTCAACCTGTCACGAGCGTCACTTCCGGAGGCAGCTTCCTACGCCGCAATCCGGAAATAGACTGCTATTGGAGCAGCTGACATGACGCCCGCCTGTGGGCGCGCCGATGTCAGCAGAATGTGTCCTTTCACCAAATCATAGTGACAGATTTGTCTCCTCTTCTCTTTTCTTAGATTGCAGGTGCCCTTCTATCAATTAGTGTTTCCCCATCCCTTTATACACTCCATGGTCCGCCTATTTCACATGCGTCACTTCCGGGAGCGTTTTTTTACACCATATCCCAGAAGCGTACTCCCATTGGACCAGCTGACACGGCGCCCCCCCTCCTCCCGCTGGGCGTGTCAGTGTCAGCAAGGTGTGTCATTTCTTCTCTATCTACAACTGGCTGTGTTCACACACAGATTATTCTATAATGAAATGCCATTGATCCAACACCATTAAGGGGCCTGAATCAATCACACTATAATGTGAATAAGTATGATCTAATCCCAGAACTAGTATAAGATAGACACCCGGCGGCACCATCTTGGATCCTGGCACACAAACCCCCGCCATTTTAACAGGTGGGAGGGGTTGATCATATACTTTTTACCTATATATATGTGCAGTGATCTCGGGGGGGACACCCCAGAAGACGTTTGTGTGAAATGAAACGCGTTGGGTCATGTCCCCCCGGTTCACTGCATTTGGATTTTATATCACTGAGCTCAGTCCTAACTTTTTATTGTAAGTGATTTTAACCACACTTTGAATACATTTCCTGTTTTTAACTGAATCATGCTATGGAGCACTTTCTTTTCTCTATGCCATCTCATCTGCTTGCCTGAGTGATTCCTGCCTATCTGTAAGGGGGCTCATTTAGCCCTAAGAGTGGATACGGATACTGAAGGTCCTGATCCAGGAGGAAGATCTCTCTCATCACCCACCCTCACCCTAAGGGTTGTAAACATACCTGCTGGTATCTTGCCAGCCTTTGGTAAGCATATTCATTTACCCTTTCGGATTGTCACTTGGAACACCTTTTTTCACTAAGCACCTGTCACTTTATTATCACAGTATTCCCATGGACCATCTAACTGGAAGTCGGGAGACCATACTACAAATGCTGGTTCCTTACCAGCTTCTGGTAAGTGCAATCACTCACTAAACACGGATTGTCCCCCTTGAATGAAGCACAAGTCACCTTTATTATAAATCTCAATTGGATTGCTACATTGTTTTATACACTGTTGGATTACAACTGAACAGGATACTCCCACTGTTGTACCTGTTCATCCACTTCATATCCAGGCTATACAACCCCTGTGGACATTACACCTCCACTTTTGAGAGGAGGGTTTGGACTAATATAACCATTGCTCTGGTTTTTCTCTTGCATCTGTTTGCTATATAATCATCATTTCTAAATAATGTGTGTCATCTAGAAATCATACGAGGTATCATTTATGTTCAGGAATTATCATATTAGTGCTGCACTCTCTCTTTGTACTATTCTTTCCAACTTGGTTTTGTTGTCGTGCTGGCTGCTATAAGATTTGTAATAGGTAGTGCGGTATCCCCATCTCTGTACATACTCTTGTCAACACTGTCTGTTGATGGAGGAATCCCGTGGTTGCAGAAAAGAAATTTGCTCCATTTATGACCGGCCTTAGTTGAAGCTTGGCTTCGATTTGTTTAGTGTATCTAAATCTGATAGCACATCTAACATTCCCCTCTCCTACCCTCCCAGCCCCCTGCCCCCAAGACTGACAATACTGTCTAAAGGCGTCTCTATTGCTTTTTCATGTAGAGTGTAAGCACCCTAGTACAAGAGGTGTGTTACTTGCCAGATCATCAGGTGAAAACAGAAGGAAAAAGCCAAAAAAATAAAACTAAAGCAGCCACCACATCCAATGATTTGTAAGCTGAAATATGTTACATTTTTCGATTTGGGTTTATTGCACCTTTATTCATCCCTCCCTTGTTTGTCTAGTTAAATCCTATTAGTGTATTGCCAGGGAGATGTTAGTAAAATGAAAAATTAATGGCCCACTATTTACCTTAAAGAGGAGCTCCAGCCCCCCCCCCCCCAACCACCAAAAAAAATTAAAGGTCAGCAGCTACAAATACTGTAGCTACTGACTTTTAAAATTAGGACAGCTACCTGTCCAGCGAGGTCGGCACCTCAGCCCATTTTTTAATCTGCTCTATGGAGCTGCCACCACCATTTGTTAAAAGGGAAAACGACAGTGAAGCCTTGCAGCTTCACAGCCAGTTCCCTACTGTGCGAAGCACGCTGAGCTTTGTGAATGGCCCAGTGGTAGGGGAAGGAGGTGTGGGCCGAACTTCAGAGGGACTTCGCCGCGGTAAGGTCTCCCGGAAGTGGAGACGGGTACCTGTCAAGAACAGGTACCCGCCCCCCCCAAAAGTGCCAAATGTGGCAGCAGAGGGGGAAGAAGTAAACAAGCGGAGCTTCCCCTTTTGGGTGGGGCACCGCTTTAAGTTTCTTTTTGTGACTCGTAATTCACAAGTGTCTAGTTATGAAATGCTGTCTCCGGGGGGGGGGGGGGGGTTGGAGGCTGTTCAATTAATTGGCATGTGAACTGTTTTTAGATGGTAGTACTGCATGCATTATTTCCTTGTGTTTCAGTTCACTGCTTTTTTACATTTTATATTAAATATATATTTATATTTAGACTGTAAGCTCTCATGAGCAGGGCCCTCCTAATCCTCCTGTAATGTTCTGTATTGTAACTGCACTGTCTCCCTTTATTTGATAAAACACTGCACAAACTATATAAATTCTGTAAAATAATAATAATATTTTTATGAGTTAATGGGGTATACACATGATGATTAAATGCAGTATAATCAGCACTTTATTAGATGCATTTCCTGTGACAGGCATGACGGCAGCCTTCCCCGCCGGCAGACTACAATGATCAGTGTTGCAAGCTATAGAGGCATTGATCGGGTAAAAAAAAAAAAAAAAAACAGGCTGGTTGTACAGAATTTGATTGAGAGATCGACTTCTTTACAACGAGCCTGCCCAAAGATGGATCAAAATTTGGCTGGTCCCTGATGAACTGGCTGGATCTCAATCCATCGGAGTCCAGCTTTAGGACAGGCTGAGCCTCCTCTCATTAACATTACATAGAGAAGACAAACTCTGCTTACCACTGAAGTCTTTGAGGTGCAAACCCTGGATAGGAAGATTTCAGCCACAGGGTGTAAAGATTGTGGCAGGTCATGGCATTCATCCTGGCACATAGTAGGTCCTTCTGGAGGTTCTTTTTGTTATAGAGTGACAATACTGACATTGTCTCCAAATTGCTCTCCTTTGTGGTCACCCTTTCATACACACTTATGGTGGAGACGATTTACTAAATGCATATAGGCTGTTTACTAAGCTATGTGCACTATTACAAACTTCAGCTGCCAGAGGTGTAACAACCAATGACATCATCGGTTGATAAGAAGGACGTCTGGCACAATACAGCATCCTTGTTTGTCCCTCTCAAACAGCACTGGGGTCACATTAGCTGAGTGAGGGAGAGAAACTGAGGCAGAAGAGAAATATTGGAATACTAGGCCAGTACCGGTGTGATTTGGAAGAATAAATCACCTCCGGGTGTTCTACATGTGTGGATATTGCTGTGTTACGTCTAGCGATTAGGTATGTTTTTTCACCGCACATGGCGTTCTTTAAGGGTAGGTTGATTATCTCGCCCTCCCTTTGTACCCATATCATGTACTCCATCACACAGATATGCCATTAGACCCTTGGATATTTTTACTCTGTTACCTTTTATTTTTTATACAGACATGTGTGCATCCACCTCTGATGAGTGGGTACTATCCCACGAAACGCATTGGGTTTACGATGAAGCCATCTCTCTACTGAAGCTAATTTTTGTATTACCATATGGTCCTTTTATCCATTCCCAAGTGTTTTACTTCATGCCATGGCAGATGCTCCACTCCAATTACCAGGCAGAGTGTTCTGCAGTTTTAAATGCATAAACGCATATATGTTTGCTATATATTTTTTACTACTTTATGTTGTGATGGGGTTATTTTGTTTATCCTGTATGGTACTTACCTTGCCTTCCAGGACCTTGGAGGGTCAATAAACAATCATTTCTGTACAACCTACAAATGCTCTACTCCAATTATCAGGCAGAGTGTTCTGCAGTTCTAAACGCAAAAACACATATATGTTTGCTATTCAATGCATGTTGTGATGGAATTATTTTGTTTATGATGTATGCTACTTACCTTGCTTTCCAGGATCTTGGAGGGCCAATAAACAATTATTTTTGGTCAGTGTCCTTATATATCCTCATTTAAAGTCCCAACTTCCTTCTCCTTTCTCAGGTATCTTTCACTGTTGCCAGAAAAACACAAACTGAGCAAAAACATTCAGCCGCCACTGATACACATGCATGTAGACAGGAAGCGGATGTAAACAGACTGCTGGAGATCAACAGCACAACAATGATTTAAGAAAAAAGGAGGAGAAAACAATATTTTCTAATGAAAAAAAAAAGAAAAAATGCCAGTGCTTTGCCAAACTGTCTGCCAGTTAGGGTTTACATCTACTATAAAGTGATTTAAGTAAATAAAGGAAGCCCCTCAAGTGGGCATTTTGGACAGAGGCCTCTTCAAAATGACTGCCATAACCTAGAACTGTAGACCTCTCCAGTCAGACCTCAGGAATCAACTTTTCTGAGCTAGATTTGATTGAAATAGCTGCCCAAAGATTTATATTTTAATGGTGTGTTAGGTGTTATGGGATTCACTGTAAGGCTTAGTTTAGGGTTATCATAGTGGTTAAGGGTGCAAATAAACTCCTTTCGCACTGAGGCGCTTTACAGGCGCTATTTAGCTAAAATAGAACCTGTAAAACGCCTCAAAAGTCACTCCCCATCCACCCCAATGTGAAAGCAGGAGTGCTTTCACACTGGGGCGGTGCGCTTTTTGGACATTACAAAAAGTCCTGCAAGTAGCAACTTTGGGGCGGCGCGGTAATATACCGCTCCTCCACCGCCCCTGCCCATTGAAAACAATGGGGCGGCGCTTCCAAAGCGGCTGCACATGGCCCAGAGAGCGGGCACTTTTAACCCCGTTTTAACCCCTTGCGGGGGTTAAAAGTGCACCACTCCCACAGCTGTAGCGCCGCTCTAACAGCGGTAAATCCCCGCTGTGACTAGCGGGGACTTACCGCTAACGCTCCACCACCTCAGTGTGAAAGTAGCCTCAAGGTTAAGTTTAGATGGTAGGCAAAGAGCTGATTATACATTTGTAGAACTTCATTTAAAAATTTTAATTTTTGGATTGTTCATTTGATTTTGTAATGATTAGTGGGGTCAAATAGACGCTAATTTTCAACCTTAGTTACGAGAAAATTCAGAGGAGCAAAATGGAAAAAAATTCTTGGTGAATGAGTTCCTAACAATGTAGGTGTTTTTCGTGTGGAAAATTGCAATCATTCCTTTACTTGCAAACCACATTCATCAAGTCTCTATTGGCATTACTAATGTACTGATAAGTTTTTTCAAATGAACATTCATAGAAAATATTACCAGTGTAAGCCAAGCAAAGAGAGCGAGGGAAAGGGTTAAGTCTAATGGTTAGTGGGTCAAATCAATGCTCGTTTTCATCTGTAGTGACCAGAAATCCAAAGCAGGATGGAAATGTTTTCTCAAGGAAATTTCTAACAAAATTGTATTTAAAAGCAAACAAAATTTTGTAGTACTTGACATTATCAAGTCTCTGTTGGCATTATCAATGTACTGACAAGATTTTTCATAGGAAAGGCTGTAACGAAGAATTGACCAGTGTATAGCCAGCTAGAGAGAGGCATAGGGTTATGTGTGAGGGTAAAGCCTGGTACACGCTAATAGTTTTTTCTTGTTCAACCCAGCGGGTTGAATAAAAAAAACTGACAGCTTAGTAGGAGCCGCTGTACTAAGGATCCAATGTTAGTACAGCGATCTCCCCTGCTGTACTATTGTGTTCTAACAGACCCCCACTGATCAGGAGCCGGCTGGCAGACCTTTTTTTTTTTTCATGAGCCTTCAACAGAAACTGGCCGAATAGCTGGCTTCAGTTGGACTGGCTGCAGTGTTGTAGCAACTATTCTAGAGGCTAGGGAGCCACCTTCTCACATGGTTTACATCACACATCAAAAGCATATTTTGTGTGGTGTGAAGAGAAAGGATTGCATAACCCAACAATAATAATTAAAATGCCTTGTGACCTGGGTTCTGCAATACAGAAGTGTGCTCTAAAAAATGTTTACAACATTATAAAAAGTTTTGTATCATATAATTTAAAATAATTAAAGTGGAGCCTGCCCCCCCCCCCCCCGCCTACCTGTAATGGGGCCAGGTCACAAGGAAAGTGCAGTATGGGGAGGTCAAGCAAATCTGAATTTCATACAAAATTTAGACAGAGATGGGTGCACTTGCAATGGATAACAACCATGCAAAGTATTTAGTATCAGCTGCACAATATTTTTAGTACACCTTTGCAACCAGTAAGAAATGAAAATCAAAGTTAAATCAAATCACCCATGTCCTTCAATTATCACTTATCTGTAACACTTAAGCCTAGTACACATGGGCTGAATGTCAGCCGGCATCGGCCAGTTCAATAAAAACCGGCCAATGCCAGCCGACATTTGGCCCATGTGTACAGCTTAAGTGTTACAGATAAGTGATACTTGAAGGACATGGGCGATTACAGTGAAAATCACTATTGATCTTCACACCCAGAACACTCGACCCGCTGGGTTTGAAGTGCCAAAAACAAACTTCACAACAATGTCTATTTTAAAATCAAATTACAAAGGTTGATCATAAGACAATGTAACTACCATGACCTTTCACCCGAAACTTGCTTTTGTTTGACTAAGGTGCAAGTTCAGTCAAAGAAATGTTTAAAAAAGACTTGGATTTTCATTTCTTACTGGTTGCAAAGATGTATTAAAATATCTTATAGCAGATACTAGATACTTTGCACGCTTGTTATCCTTTGCAAGTGCACCCATCTCTGTCTGAGTTTTGTATGAAATTCAGATTTGCTTGGCCTCCCTATCATGTACCTTCCTTGTGACCTGGCCCCAATACAGGCAGGGAGTGGGGGCAGGCTCCACTTTAGTGATTTTAAAATATATGATACAAAACTTATAATGTTGTGAACATTTTTAGAGCCCATTTCTGTATTGTAGATCCCAGGTCACAAGGCTTTCTAATCATTACCGTTGGGTTATGCAATCCTATCTCTTCGCACCACACAAAATATGCTTTTATGTTTGATGGTAAACCCTGCAAAAAGGTGGCTTCCTAGTCTCTAGAATAGTTGCTACCACAGAGTCTGAAATTTCCCTATCTCTTAGGACCTCAGTCTCAACAGTTGGGCCATCAAAGTCAGCAAATGAAAGGAAGTAAGATGGAATACCAGGCCCTGTAAAAGGGTACCACATCCTCCTCGGCCAATTCAGAGAAAACAGAATTACTGAAATGCCCTCTATCCTGCTCAGTAAACGTGACATTACCCAATAGTAATGATTAGAAAGACCTGTGTCCTGTGATATGTTTCAAGAAATCGATTTTATAGGTAACTCAAATATCCTGTTTTCATTAGCTTAAATCCATCATCCACATAATGCAAACCCAATTTTAATTTTCAAATGTCTAGGAAAAAAACAACATGTGGAAGAATCCATGATTTCTTAATTGTGATTTCCCACCATTGTATACCTGAGTAGGGCTGAACAAGGGACAACTGAAAAGATGTGTAAGCTGTGGACACAAGCACAAAGTCTATGCATGTTCTAGGCACTGCAATACAAATTAGCTGGTACCCCAATATCATTACCAAAAATGATTTCCTCAAAAGTAAGGATAGGAGGTGCTGGATCCAAAAGTAGATTAATATCACAGTGGGTGTAATGACTAAATTAAAATATACAAGACCTATAGTTGGCAGTTCACAAGCAGAAAGTGGCGCAATGAGTGAAACACAAAACAATAGAAGAAAAACTGTAGAGCGAGAACAGATGTTGAAGGGGCATACATAATTAATTTAATATTAGAACACCAAAAAGGTCAAGCACACACATTTCAGGGGTACTAACAGACTTACGTCATCAGGGTTTAAAAATGTAAACAAAAAATAAGGATGGTCTAGGGCAGTGATGTCAAACTGGCGGCCCTCCAGCTGTTGCAAAACTACAAGTCCCATCATGCCACTTGAGCCCTTTTTTAAGCAGTAAGACTATGGGGTTGATTTACTAAAACTGGAGAGTGGACAATCGGATGGTAGCTTAGGGTTTAGTAAATCCACCTCTTGGCATATCATGGCTTGTTAGACACATTAGCTGTATGTGATATATCAGTGACATCCATCTGTACTAGTATCTATTTTACAAGATAGGACAGGTGTCATTGTCTCCACTTCTCAATATCTGAAACTTTCTAAATCACCTCTTAACTGTGTGTGAATTACTACTGACCTCTGCATCACTACTGACCTTAGAACACTGTGTCACTTTCTACTGACCCATGGGTTTTTGCGTCCCTTACTACTGGCCTTTGTGTCACTTAATACTGATCTCTGAACTTTGCATCACTTACTATTGATCTCTGAACTCTGCGTCACTCACGGACTTTTAAACTCCATATCACCTCCTACTGACCTCTGAATTCTGAGACACTTACTACTGACCTCTGCATCACTGCTGACCTCTAATTTCTGGATCACTTACTATTGACTTCTGAACTCTGCGTCACTTACTACTGATCTCTGAACTCTGCGTCAGTTACTACTGACCTATGCATCACTAATAATCTTTAAACTCTGCGTCACTTACTACTGACATCTGTTTTATGTAATACTGACTTCTAAACTCTGAACCACTTACTACTGACCTTTGCATCACTACAAACCTCTGAACTATGCAGCACTTACTACTGAATTCTACATCACTATTCACCTTTGAATTCAGCATCACAACCTACTGACTTCTGCATTACTTACTACTGACCTTTGAATTCTGCATCGCTTACTACAGAGTTCAGGGATCAGTAATAGGTTATGCAGAGTTCGGGGAATAGGAGTAAATGATACAGCTTTCAGAGGTCAGTGGTGATGCAGAGTGCAATAGTAGGTGACCCCCTGTCTCGCAGTACAGTACAAACAGCCGTACTCTGCACAGCATACTGCTTCCTCTCCTTATACTCATCACAATAGTCTTTGCAGATTTGGCTCTTCTCTTCCTTTCCGTCGGTCCAGTAGGTGGGGCAAAAGTCCTACAGCCAATCACAGCCCTGTCATGGGGACCCGTCCGATACCATCCACTGGCTTTCAGCACCCCAGCATAAACAAACATAGAATAGATCCTAACATTGCTGCAGATGACACACAAAAAAGGGATTTCATGTTTTTTTCCCCATATTTCATGTTGTGCAATGTGTGAGGGCACCACAGGCCGCTCCCACCCTGCCACCATGGGTTCAGGATTGAAACATTTATTTGTTAAAGTGTGTATACGAGTGGTCCTGAATGATGCAGAGAATGTGCTGACGTAATATTTCTGTAGCATTCTCTTTTAAGCCCAAAGTGGCTTTATCATGTACGCCCAGGGGACTTGTTCATGGTTGCCTCATTTCAGGGACAGCGGGTTGGCAGACACTGGAAGTAATTTAACCCAGAAGAGAATTGGGGCTGGGAGCAAAAGAGCAATAATCTACAGGGGGGAGGAGGAGCACTACAAAGTAGATATACATGGCAGTAAAGGGAGCTATCTTTTTAATTAGGACAGTTTTTTAAATCTGGGCTAGATTTGAGCATACAGTTTTAGCTGTCAAAATATTCTTTTAAGTGTCATGCGATTAGTTGTAAGGTTTAATTTAAGGGTTAGCCTAGGGGTTAAAGTGGAACTACACTGCATCTGAACATCACACAACTAAAACGTCATTTCATTTTGAAAACAAATGTCTCCAGTCTTTATTTTGCCAAGAAATCACTTGAAAAAACACTCCCTAGCCTTTCTGGCTGTAGCTGAGAAAACCCCTCCACTTCTGAAGACTCCTGGGATGTATGACAATATGGGGTTGATTTACTAAAGCTGGAGAGTGCAAAATCTGGTGCAGCTGTGCATGGTAGCCAATCAGCTTCTAATCTCAGCTTGTTCAATTAAGCTTTGATAATAAAACCTGCAAGCTGATTGGCTTTTATGCAGAGCTGCACCAGATTTAGCACTCTCCAGCTTTAGTAAATCAACCCCTATGTGCCTAGGCCTGAAAACCAGGAAGTAACTGAACAATGAAAAAAAAAATTAACAAATATGATATACTTTTCTATCTATTTACTAATTCTAGCAGCATAAGGATTAAACATAGTCAATGTTGAATGAGAAAGTGAAGTTCCACTTTAAGGGGGAATTGAGTACTGTCCGTGATACTTTTTTTATTTGCATTAACATAAAATTTTTCAGGACAAGCTTTCGGGGTATCTCCCCTTCTTCAAGGTCCAAGCAGTACTGAATAAAAACAGTTTTAGCCAAATGTTAAAAAAAAAAAAAAAAAAAAAGAGAAAAAAAACCTCTAAGGGAAAGGAAAAACAAACAAATACAAATCAATGTATAAGGCCATGGTAATGAAGCTAGCTGCAGAGATAGTGAGATAAGACAGGGAGAGTTATGAACTGTCACGGACAGTACTCAATTTTCTCTGGCACTATTGCACTAATATGGCTACAATCACCTCAAGCACTTTAAGGGGGCAAATGTATGTTAAGGGTTATTTTGTAGATGGTAGGCTAAGAGTTAAGTTAGGCAACCCAGTAGATTTATCTGTTTTTTTTTTTTTGTTTTGCTCAACCAGCATGTTGAAAGAAAAAAAATCTACTTGATTCCCCAATGTACACATGGTTTAGATTAAGGGACAAGGTTAAGTGTGAAGGCAAGTAAAAGTTGAAGGACATTGGTGATTACAGTAAAATTCACAATTGTTCATACCCAGAACTCTGTACCCTCTCGTCTAAGGTTTGAAGTGCAAAAAATGAAAAGTACCCATCTCTATATGGGACTCATATAGTTATAAGATGGGTGGGGGTGACAAGTAGTGTTGAGCGAACCCGGACTGTAACGTTCGGGTCCGTACCGAACTTTCGGGTGTCCGTGGCACGGACCCGGACCCGGACATTTCAAAAATCGTTCGGGTTCGGTGCCTGTGGGCTTTCAAGCCATGCCTGGGCTTGCAATGTCAGGCCCAAGCGAGTTGTGATGAACAGTGGGGGTGGGTAGAATATTGATATACTCAGGGTATATCTCTACCCATGAAAAGTAAAAAACGTGAAGTTTGGAATCTGCTCTCCCATGTCTCAAGACCCATACTTGTTAACACTTAAAATGACATTAGTGGTTACAGGAAGTTGAAAATGAACGGAAGTGTGAATTGGAACAGGGAATTAGATTTGGTACACATGTAACCCCTTAGTTCATCTAAAAAAAAGAAAGTTGTACGACCAACTCGTTTTGTTTTTTTTTTTTTGT
>BLSH010106127.1:31783-56781 GCA_018402905.1 Glandirana rugosa
GCGGTTTTTTGCTTTTATTTTTTTGGTTGTCACAACAGATACAGGTGCATCCCCCCCCTCATATCTATATATTGTATGTTTGTGTTTACTTTTCTATTCACATACATATATTCTGTTTATACACATATAATTTTATTGGTTTCCTTTGCGCTGGTTTCACATACACATTCACTTGTTGTGCCGTGTGTACAGAGAAGTTGGTCCAACAAGTTGTAACTGCAAAACACGCATGCTCAGAATTCAGGAACGCCCAGAAGTGTCCGTTCGTGTAAACCTACGTTTCTAATTCACAAATCACATTCACCTGAACTTCCTCTTTATACGCTCGTAACATGTCACTACGTTCGGCTTGGTCGTATGATCGCTTTGTGCATGTCAGTATGCGAGACACAACAGCCAACATACGATTTTGGCCGTTCGGTTGTACGATCGTCGTATTGTGTGTACGAGGCTTAAGTCGCTGATCGCCGCCATAACTAATAAAAAAAATAAATAGAAATTACATAAATATATCCCATGGTCATAGCTATAACTTTTTCTCAAACCAATATACACTTATTGGGATTCTTTTTTTTTTTTTTACCAAAAATATGTAGCAGAATCCATTTTTCCCTAAATTGATGAAGAAAACTGAGAATTCCCTATCGGATACTTACTGTAATTTTCCTTTCCTGATGGACTTCATGGCAGCCTACGTGTGGGTTTACCCCGCCCCCTCCACTCCCATAGGACCCTATTACCATAAATTTGGCCGTCTGGCCCCTACCTGTGTTCCATATCTAGCCCCTCCTCTTAGACCCGAGGGTGGGGAACTCCGGCTGCCATGGAGTCCATCAGGAAAGGAAAAATTACGGTAAGTATCCGATAGGGAATTTTCGGTTTTCCTGACAGACTCCATGGCAGCCTACGTGTGGGACTTAACTAGCCAAAAAAAACACAGGTGGGAATGCTGAGCAACAGAAACAATTTAATTTGCATTGTCGGCTGACAGCACTCTTAAACCAAAATTAATAGAAGATAATGAAGCTGGTTCCACGCAGTAGTGTCATAAAGGTATTTAGCGAGGACCATGAGGCTGTCCTACCTATGACTTCTGGTGCGACACGTCGAGCCTCTGCCCATAACGTAGTGATTCCTCTGGTGGAGTGTGCCAAGCCCTCTGGATGGTTTGGACAATCCAGGATGCAATCGTTCTGGAAGAGGACTTTTACCCCTTATGCCTTCCGACAAACAGATTCTCTGAGTGTCTAAAAGCCGCTATAGCCTGCAGATAGGCCTTCAATGTTTCTCCCACAGCCAGGGGATGCACCTCCGAGGACTCTGGAGACTCAAAGGTGGGTAAGATAATTTTTTGATTTTCATGAAATGCTGACGTCACTTTAGGTCTGGCCCCAAGCATCAGGATCAGCACCACTCGGTCGGGGAAGAACGTCAGAAATGGCTCCTTGTGGCCCAAAGCCCCGATCTCTGAGACCCTTTAGGCTGAGGTTATCGCCACCAGGAATACCGCTTTCAAGGACAAGTCTCTCACTGATGACGTATTGAATCCATTCGATCCTGGCCTGGCTAAAAAGTTAAGGACTAGGGGTAGATCCCATTTCGGGAACCATGCTTTCCTATGTGGTCTTAGCCTTGCAGCCCCTCTGAGAAATTGGCAGATCAGGGGGCTGGACGCCCAAGTTGTTCCTGTGAAAGCAGATAAGGCCGACACCTGTACCCTCAGTGAGCTAATTGAAAGAGGCAAATCGAGCCCAGACTGTAGGAATTCGAGAACTTCCTGAATCCCTGCGTCCCTCACGGGTCTTCCTTTTGAGGACACAAAGTCTGAAAATCTGGTCCATATCCTTCCATACACTTTGTTAGTGCTGGGTCTCCTGGAATTCATTAGAGTAGAGATTACCCGGGGAGCACAGCCCAAGGCCTCGAACATCTCCCTCTCAAGAACCAGACCGCCAGGCGCAGCCGTGCTGGACATGGGTGCAGGACTGTCCACTGAGACAGAATGTCTCGTCTGAGAGGGAGAGGCACTGGGGCCCTGTACCTGAGCTGGGTCAACAGTGTGAACCAGGGCCTGATGGGCCAGAAGGGAAGTATTGCTGTGACTTCGGCTTCCTCGGACCGCAGTCTCTGCAGGAAGCGTAGAATGATGGGTGTTGGAGGGAAGGCGTAAGCTCTGCTGACCCTCCAATCGTCTGTCAAGGCCTCCGCTCCGAATGCTTGAGGGCACTGGCCCCGCGTGTAAAATTTTCTGAGCTTGTGGTTTAGAGGGGAGGCAAAGAGGTCGACCTCGGGGTCGACTCCCAGAGTCTGGATCCAGGTAAATACCTCCGGATTTAGCGACCACTCCCCATTGTTCAAGTGTACCCTGGAGAGAAAGTCCGCTTGTGCATTCTGACTCCCTGGAATGTAAGCTGCGGTGATGTCCATCAGGAACCTCTGGGCCCATGACAAGATCAGCTCCGTTTCCCGTAACAAGGATTGACTTCGCGTCCCGCCCTGCCTCTTCACATATGAGACCGCCGCCACATTGTCCATCTTCAGTAGGACTGCTTTCCCCTGCAACTGCTGGTGAAAGGCCTGAAGGGCATGATAGGCTGCTCGTAGTTCCAGGACGTTTGACACCGGTATGCGAGGAAGTGGTCCCCATCTTCCCTGGGCCAGTTCTGCCCCACAATGGACCCTCCACCCTGTGTTGCTGGCATCCGTTGTAACTGCCACCCACGGGGGTGGGGATATGGGGTGGCACCTGAGAAGGTTGTTGGAGTGTAGCCACCACGGCAGGCTCTCCTTCATGGCCGCAGTTATGCGGACCAGGTGGTCGCCCTTGTCCGGCCTCCACTGTTGCAGAAATCCAATTTGGAATGGGCGCATCCTCCACAGGGCTCACTTGACCATGAGAGATGTAGAAGCCATGGTGCCAATTATCCCGAGTCAGTGAGATGCCCTGAGATGTGAAGACGAGAGGGCCGGCCGTAGCCGGTCCCGGATGACTGTAATTTTCTCCACCAGAAGAGAGATTGTGTTCTCGGCCGTGTTGAACTGTGTGCCTAGGTACACAAGTTTCTGAGTTGGTTCTAGATGATTCTTTTCCCGGTTCAATAGCCAGCCAAATTCCTGCAGAGTGGCAATTACCTGAGCCCTGTGGGACAATAGCTGACTCTTGTCTTGCGCCAGGATGAGTAGGTCGTCTAGATAATGATGCAGCCTTACTCCTTTTGTCCTGATCAAGGCCACTACAGCCAGGAGGACTTTCGAAAATACCCGTGGGGACGTTGACAACCTGAACGGGAGGCAGGTGAACTGAAGGTGTCTCTGTTCTACCACAAAGCGAAGGTACTTGCAGTATCCCTCTGCCACTGGAACGTGAAAAATAGGCGTCTTTCAAGTCTATTGACACCATCCAGTCGCCTGGCTGAACTGCGCGCTGGATTGTTGACAAGGTCTCCATCTTGAATTTTTTTCCTTTGATAAATCCGTTCAGGTGTGTGAGATCTATGACCGGTCTCTAGGAACTGTTCCTTTTCTGGACCAGAAAAAGAGGGGAGTACAGGCCTAGAAACATTTCTTCTTCTGGGAAGGGCACCACTGCCCCTTGAGCCACCAGCGAATCTACGTACGCCAGGAGAATTGACCTCTTCTCTTCCGACTGTGGCATTAGCGTAGGCATAACCTTGAGCGTTGGGGGCTTCACGAAAGACCAGGAGTGCCCGGCGGAAACTGTCTTGATGACCCAGGCATCCAAGATCGAGGCCGCCCAAACATGCCGGAAGTAGTGATGCACCGAATGGAAATTTTGGTCCCGAAACCGATACCGAAAATGAAGGATGCACTAGGCCGAAACCGATACCGAAAATGACAGTTTTTAAAAATAATTATATTTTTTATATATAGTTGTATTATATTCCACTTTTAATTAATATCATCAGTTTCAATTAATATGAATTTATTGTTGGCCATTATTGGCACTTTTAGTGCAAGAAAAGCTAAAAAAAAATGCAGTCTGCAGTTTGTGACCATCCCTTGTATCATGTCTGCAGTCTCTTACTTATACTTTAACACATTGCTAATAGTATTGGCAAATTTTCCACTTGGTGCACCTCTAGCAGACATGATACAGGAGACCGTCAGACTGCACACATAGCACAGGAGACGGTCAGAGACTGCAGGCGTACTACAGAAGACGGTCAGAGACTGCAGACATAGCACAGGAGAGAGAGAGAGACACACAGAGAGAGAGACAGAGGGAGACAGACAGAGAGAGGGAGACAGACAGGGAGAGGGAGACAGACAGAGAGAGGGAGACAGACGGAGAGAGGGAGAGAGACGGAGGGAGGGAGAGAGACGGAGGGAGGGAGAGAGACGGAGGGAGAGAGAGAGACAGAGGGGGAGAGAGAGAATGAGAGGGAGAGAGAAGGGGGGAGAGACAGACAGAAAGAGACAGAGGGGGGAGAGAGAGATTGATTGGAATGCTGAGCAGTATATCAGTTTGGCTGCTTTTATTTTTTCACAGGCCAGCAGGGAGGGGTGGCAGAGGGGATGTGTGGAGTTGATAAGTGCAGACATGCTGGAGGTGATGTGCACGAAGTCACCTGCACACAGTGACACACATAGCAGAGGACAGAGCAGCCATCGGAGGGGGAGGAGAGCAGCAAGTGGATGGGGTTTCTGGAGACCGGCATCTAATTTCAGCACGGCATGTTTTATCAGATGCTTCCCCTGCCCCCTCCTTCCCAGCGTCTGTAGTGTTCAGGATCAGCCCTGAATGTCTGTGCCTGCTATCTCATGTTGTGTCACGGAGCTGCATTAAATCACTGGGCAGCTCTGTAACGTCAAGAGGCTGCCTAGGAGGCGGGACACTGTTACAGAGCTGCCCAGTGATTTAATGCAGCTCTGTGACACAACATGAGATCGTGAGGAGGGAGGGGAGGACTCTGCCAGGATGACACAAGTGCGGCGACCCTGCGTGACCCCGCCCCTTTTTCGGATTCATTATCGGCATTTATTTTCTTTCGGCTAAGTGCCGAAAATGCCAGTTTCGGCCACCGAAATTTCGGTGCATCCCTAGCTGGAAGAGAAGCAAACGCGCTCCCACCCTGCCTGCCTGGGCGGGCCCAATCTCAAAAGCCCTTAGTGGGTTCACGCCCGGAGGAGGTCGGGTTCTTCTGTGCCCGTTGGGTGGAGGACTGACCTCTCATCCAGTTACACCTGAAGTCTCGCCCAGGCCTATAGCTGTGAGCCATTCTAGCTCGCTCCGAGCCATGCCTTCTTGACTGGGGCTTTCTCTGTCCGAACAGTCGCCTATCTTATGGAAGGAACCCCGACTTCCCCCCGGTGGCTCTGGCAATGGCCTGGTCCAGCCTGTTGCCAAACAAAGAGGAACCCTCAAAGGGAATCCTGCACCAGGCTTGTTTGTAAGATGAGTCTGCGAGCCAAGGACAAAGCCACAGGGCCCGCTTAGCCGTGACCGAGGATAACTTTACCCGCGCCACCAGGCGGATGAGATCCAGGGAGGCCTCCCCCAGGAAGGCCGATGCCCACTTCATCTCCCGCAGGGGAGAACTCCTTGCCATTTCTGGCGAGACCCCATTCAGCACAGTGTCTATCTCTTCGGTCCAGACCTCCATCGCTTTAGATATGGCTGCCAGGGCCAGAGCTGGTTTGCAGGCCATGCCCGCCGTCACATAGATTTTCTTAAGGTCTAAGTCGATCTTCCCCTCAAGAGGGTCTCTTACTGCGTCTTCTAAAGGCACGGTGACATGTTTCGCCAACCTTGCCACTGCTATGTCCACCAACGGAGCGGACTCTAAATCACTACACCCCGTACACACGGGACGACGATCTCATACAACGGGTCGTACTAACGACCGTTGTATGTGATATCGATCGTTCGTATGCGCGATTTGAACAGTCAAACATACGACGGTCGTACAAGGGAGTTGTATGGGCAGACTAGAAAACTTGGTCGTACCAACAAGCTCTCATACGACCGTTGTATCGTGTGTACAGAGCAGTTGGTACAACAAATTTGTATTGTGCAAAACACGCATGCTCCAAAGTCAGGAATGGCTGGATGCTAATTACATGCACCTGAACGTTCTTTCTGCGGTCGTACGATCGTGTAGTGCAGTCAGTATGCTGCATACAACAGCCAACATACGATTCGGCACGATCATACTTGCGATCGTCGAACTGTGTGTATGAGGCTTTAGTCCTTGACTTCATCTTCCCTGAAGGGATAGAGTCTGGCAGCTTTGTTGGACAGGGAGGCCTTGTCCACTTTTTCCCATTCTTCCTTTAGGGTCCTTTCACACACACGGACCGTTCATCAGTTCATCAGTTCATCCGTTTTTCATCAGTTTTTCATCCATTTTTCATCAGTGGTCATCAGTTTTTCATCAGTTTTTTCATCCGTTTTTCATCAGTGGTCATCAGTTTTTCATCAGTTTTTTTTTACATTCACTACCAATGCAAAAACGGATGAAAAACTGACCGTTCGTCAGTTTACATCCGTTTTTCGTCCGATCCGTTTTTTTGACGGATGAAAAATAGGACTTTCATCCGTTCAAAAAAACGGATGCTGACGGAAGCGGATGAAAACTGATGAAAATAGCTGATCATCAGTTGTCATCAGTTTTTCCATAGAGTTGCATTAATGTCCGTTTTTCATCCGTCAACGGATGGATGAAAAACGGACAAATGGTCCGTGTGTGTGAAAAGGGCCTTAGGATATCCTTTAGCTCCGGAAGAATCGGGAAGCTGGGGCGATCTTTACTTAAGGGTCCTTTCACACACACGGACCGTTCGTCAGTTCGTCAGTTCATCCGTTTTTCATCAGTTTTTTCATCCGTTTTTCATCAGTTTTTTCATCCGTTTTTTCATCAGTGGTCATCAGTTTTTCATCAGTTTTTTTTACATTCACTACCAATGCAAAAACGGATGAAAAACTGACCGTTCGTCAGTTTACATCCGTTTGTCGTCCGATCCGTTTTTTTGACGGATGAAAAATAGGACTTTCATCCGTTCAAAAAAAACGGATGCTGACAGAAACTGATGAAAACGGATGAAAATAGCTGATCATCAGTTGTCATCAGTTTTTCCATAGAGATGCATTGATGTCCGTTTTTCATCCATCAACGGATGGATGAAAAACGGACAAACGGTCCGTATGTGTGAAAGGGGCCTAAGGTCCGTTTGTCCTCCCCCCCCAGTGCCTCCAGACCTCCGGGGCTTACCTGGAGAGAAGAGGGATCCAGCTTGGGGAAGCTGCCGCAAGCCCGCAGACAAACCCGTTCTGCTCAGGCTCACGGCATTTTTAAATCCCCCGCCTTCACCTATGCCGCGCATGCGCCGATCTGACCGCCGGGTCCGCTGCGCGTGCGTCAGCCAAGCCTTGGTCCTGTACCGAGAGCCGCGCCTGCACCGGGGAGTCCTGGGGCCGGCTTAGTCCCGGCAATGGAACGCAGATGCGCTCCAGACCTTTACAAGAGCCGCTCTGCAGACCCAGGGCACCAGGAACAAAAGCACACAGGACAAATAGACAAATATATATAAAAATATATGCTGCCATGGAGTCTTACCCGCCTTCTGAGACCCTGCCAGACTTCAGGCATTGTCCTGGGCAACTGGCCTCCCCTCCTGGGGATCTTGCTGGCCTACCGCCACTCGCCCGCCGTAGCTGGGCCCTGGGCATTCGGGGTACACCACCACCCCTCATCTCCTTGCCCCGCTCCTAGCTGGGGACTGCATGCCATAATGCTCCGATCTGCACGGGTCCTGGAGGAGGACAAAAAAGGAACACAGGTAGGGGCCAGGCGGCCAAATTTGTGGTAATAGGGTCCTATGGGAGTGGAGGGGGCGGGGTAAACCCACACGTAGGCTGCCATGGAGTCTGTCAGGAAATTAGATTTTTTACAATTGTTTTATTGGGAATGTTTTATAGCAGAAAGTAAAAAAATATTGTATTTTTTTTTCAAAATTGTCAACTTTTTTTGTTTATAGCGCAAAAAATAAAATCTGCAGAGGTGATCAAATACCACCAAAAGAAAGCTCTATTTGTGGGGGGAAAAGGACATCAATTTTATTTGGGTACAGAGTTGCATGACCACCCAATTGTCAGTTAAAGTAACGCAGTGCCGTATCGCAAAAAATGGCCTGGTCATGAAGGGCAGTAAAACCTTCCGGAGCTGAAGTGGTTAAAGCCGAGTTCCACCGAGTTAAAAGTCAGCAGCTACAAAAAGTGTAGTTGCTGACTTTTAACAATCTGACACTCACCTGTCCCAGGCTCCAGCGATGTGGCCATCTGAAGGCTCACTCTTCTCCCCCTCCCCTTGGCGGCGCTGGCATCATAAGTGTGGTCACCCAGCTTTGGCTTCAAAGCTGGGCGTGCACTGCACATGCGTGAGTTGCGCTGTGCCTTGTGAATGGCTGGCCGTGATGTGCCCCAGAATATCGCCGAGAGGGGGGAGGAAGGTGAACTTCCTTCCTGGAGCCGTGGCACCAGGAGAGGAAGTGGAGCTAGGACCCTGTGAAAACAGGGTCCCTGCCCCCCCCCCCCCCAAAATGACATGCCAATTGTGGCACGCTGGGGGGGGGGCACCTTCCCTTAAAGCGGAAGTTCCATTTTTGGGTGGAACTCCACTTTAAGGTGGTGTTTTCAAAGAGGAAGTAAACCCAGATTGGGTTTACTTCCTCTACATTCTCCAGAAAAGCAGAAACATAATGGGCTACTATGCATCGCATAGTAGCCCATTATGTGTCACTTACCTGCAAACAAAGCCAGTGACATCCAGCGATGTCCCCTGTGCAGGCTGCGTCCATCTTCTGCCCCTCTTCCTTCAGGGGCCAAGATCTCCGGCTCTGTGACTGGCTGAAGTTGCGTGACGTCACTCCCGCACATGCCGTTTCTTCACTGCGCATGTGTCGAAATGATGTCGGCACATTTAGTACACTGTATATCTCCTGAACTGTGCAGGTTTACAAGATATGCAGGGCACTTACAGGTAAGCCTTATCATAGGCTTACCTGTAGATTAAAGTGGTTGTCACGAGTTGACAACCACTTTAACCCCAGCGTAGGCCTGGGCACACCCTAATCACCCTGTACTGTGCAGATTCCCCCTGCTGCTTGGCTGCAGAGAAAGGGACTGTGGAATCTCTGTCCTCAGTCTCTTTCTCTGTCTCAAAAGTGAGACATCAGGGGTCTGTTTAGACCTCTGATATGTCACCAAAGCCCCATAGCAGGGCTCCTAAATAAAATTGTAAAAAAAATAACAAAATATAATATTGTAAAAAAATAATAAAAATAAACAAAATAATGTAAAAATAAACTACTGACACTGATCTCTGCCCTTCCGACACACACACACACACACACTCATGTTTGTTTGCACATTGTGGTGCACACCAGTGTTGCCAACCTCCCGCACCATTTTTTACTGGCAAAACATGAGAAATTTACTGGCGGAGCACATTTTTTACTGGCAACCTGAAAAATAACAGAACTCCTATTAAAAAGGAAGGCAATTGATATTTAAACACAACATGGAAACACTGACAATACCAATATCAAGTAATTTGCTTGGTTTACACTTAAAAAATCAGCACAGCATGACATATTATCGGACCCTGATATTCATAGACAGTTGTAAAAATCACTGATTTTTACAAACTGACAGTAAATTTACTGGCGGTTGGCAACCCTGGTGCACACCCTAATGCAATAGGCTGCACACCCCTATGAACCCCAGTGTGCAGAACAGTGAAATGTGAAGAATGCAAAACACATCATAGCCAACCTGTATGCAAAAATAAAAGCAGAGTGCTGGACATGGTTTGCTCGGCTCCAGTGCGCCCTGTCTATTACATTGTTGCACTTCCAGAGGAAACGATATTCCTAGAACATATTCTGCAGAAGAACTCCATTGATCGCTCATCACACCAAGAAGCTGTATTGTTGCAGCGGTAGCGTTGTGTGCAGTAATCCCGCCTGTGCGCCGGGTGGCGCTGTGAGCGGCCGGTGACAACAATCCTTTATAAATAGACTCTCGGAAAGGGAAGCATAAAGTTGCTGAGAAGATGGCCGAAGAGGAGCGAAGTGTGAGGCGGGAGGAAGAAGTAAGTAGTAGCAGCAGCCGGTACAGTACCTGTAGTGTGTGCTAGCAATGTGTGGGATGTTATCCACAAGGACAGTCAGGGCAGCGTGGTGTCCTGGAAGCAGTCAGTGTATCTATGGGGGGGAAGGGAAGAAGCATGGCGGCCACGTGGTGGCAGCGCGGGAGACTGCTCATTATTGTTTTATATTCTTCCATAACACCCACCCTTCCTTCTACATAAAGGTTTAATCCCCCCAACAAAAATAAAAACCGTATTTTGGCAATTTTAGTTTTTCCGGCAAAATGGAGCTTTCGTTCCCAATGTCTTCTTAATTGAATGATGTATGCAGTGTAGGGTATGGCCCTGCTCATTATAAAGGACCTCTTCATCTTCGGTGTACAGAGATCTTGTGGGAAAGCCATGTTTATCCCTGCACTGCTATGACCACATCTACAAGAAACATCAATGGTGTTCAATAAGCCATTTGTGTGACTTCAACCGAATGACGTTATTCTATTTAATGGTGACGTCACATCCATTCAACGCAAAGTTCCTTGATTCCAGCATGGGCATTTTTGGCCCTGTAGTGTTTATACAAAGCTGATCCAGATTGGATTGTAGCAGTGTGAACCTAGCCTCAATGTGTGTAAAATCTCACCCACAATACACTGAGGTCTATGCCAGTGAGTATACAGGATCGCAGAGTTGGCATATAGGAGCGTTCTTGCTCCCTTAGGGCCGCTTCACACCATAGAAGTGCAGTCCGGATGCTTTTCTGCATGTTTTTATTTTATCACCTTAGGGCAACCTTTTCAACACAGGGGAACCCTTGAAATAATTTTTCAGTCTCAGGGAACCCCTGCTAAAAATTAGAAATCTACAACTCATGATACTTTAGTGTGATGATCAATAGGAAGAATGCTCCTTACACTTGTTGTCATTGGGAAGAATTACCCCCTTACAGATAGCTAAAATGATCAATGATGCCATTGGGAATTTATCTGAGAGGTAGAAATTGACCATTGCTCATGGAACCCCTAGCAACCTCTGGAGGAACCCTAGGTTGAGAAACCCTGCCTTAGGGCCACTTCTGGTGTGTGGGGGGGTTTTGGGTGTTTTTGTATTGTTTTTAATGCCTTCCGGTGCTGCCTTTTTACTTTATTTATTTTTTTTCCCCTTTCTGGAACGGACTGCAGTGGTGTGAACTATGCCATTGACCTTAATGTGCAAAACTTTCCTTGTGTTTTTCATGCATTACAAAAACACTGCACCGCATCTGGTAACTGGCCCTTAGTGCTATGTGGGATTAGCTGGGTGAGGTTAGTACCCCTGTTATGTTTTTACTGTTAGCACCCCTAGTTAAAAAAAATAATTGCTGTACATTTCAAAGCAATGTAATATGGCAGCCTAAAGGTGGGAGAGGACAGCCAGCTGTGACAGTGATCTGGACAGGACTGTTACTCGGTCTTGTTCCAGACTGCGGTCTGCCATTTAGTGACTCATACCCTAGAGCAGCCTTTCTCAACCTTTTCAACATGGAGGAACCCTTGAAATAACTTTCCGGTCTCGGGGAACACTTGACAAAAGTTACTATATCTACAACTGTGAAGAACCCTTACACTATTGGTCATTGGGAAGTATTACTGCCTCACAGAGGTGGTAATATCAAAGGTGTCAGCGGGAACTTATCTGAGAGGTAGAAATTGCTCAACCTCTGGAGGAACACTTGTTGAGAAACCCTGCCCTAGAGACTGAAATCTCAGGGAAAGAGTAAGGCTTCATGCACACAGGATTAAAAAAAAAAAAAAAAATCCAAAAAACGTTAGTAGCTTATCAGGGATGTTTTCAGCTTTTACCAGCTTTATATTACCACAGTTTTTTCATGTGGGTTATTTTTTTTTTTTTTTTTTTTTATTTATTTTTTTTTTTTACCACTTCAATACAGGACATTTATACCCCCTTCCTGCCCAGACCAGCATTCAGCGTGCTCACACTTTGAATGACAATTACTCAGTCATGCTACTCTGTACCCAAACAATTTTTATTTTTTTTTTCACACAAATAGAGCTTGCTTTTGGTGATATTTAAGAACCTCGGTTTTTTATTTTTTGCGACATAAGTGAAAAAAGTGAGAAAATTTTGAAGAAAAACCACTTTTTTTTTAGTTTCTGTGATAAAATTTTGCAAATAAGTAATTTTTGTTCATACATTTGGGCCAAAACCTATACTGCTACCTATATTTGGTAAAAAATAAACCAAATAAGTGTATATTTGGTTTGTGTGGAAGTTAGTCTACCATCTATGGTGCCAATCATTGAAAATTGATCACACCTGATGCACTGATGGCCTATCATTTCTTGAGGCCCTGAAATGTCAGGAATGTACAAAGACCCCCTTTTTGAAAAGTAGACATTCCAAGGTATTTAGTAAGAGGCATGGCGAGTTTTTTGAAGTTGTACTTTTTGTCCCACGATTCTTGGGAAAATTAAGAAATTATTTGACAATTTTGTGAAAAAAAAGTTATTTCTCACACACAGTATATGCATACTTCCAATTACACCCCAAAATACATTCTGCTACTCGCCCCGACTATGGCGATACCACATGTGTGAGACTTTTTCACAGCCTGGCCACATAGAGAGGCCCAACATGCAGGGAGCACCATCATGCATTCTAAGAGCAGAATTTTCACATCTAATTTCCTAACGATCTATTACACTTTTGAAGGCCCTGGAGCACCAGGACAATGGAATTACCCACAAAATGACCCAATTTTGGAAAGCAAACACCCCAACGTATAATCCATGAGGCATTGAGTCTTTTGAATGGTTCATTTTTTTTTTTTTTCCACAAGTCTTCGAAAAACGTGGAAAGAAAATAACGCTTTTATTTTTACACAAGGTGGTCAATTTATAAGATATTTCTAACACATTGCATGTACATAGCAAAAATTACCCCCCCCCCCCCCCAGATATATTCTACTACTCGTCCCGAGTATGGCGATACCACATGTGTGAGACTTTCACACCCTGGCTACATACAGAGGCCGAACATGCAGGGAGCACCGTCAGGTGTTCTAGGAGCATAAATTACACTTAAAATTTCATTCATACCTATCAAACTTTTTTGAAGGCCCTGGAGCACCAGGACAGTGGAATTACCCACAAAATGACCCTATTTTGGAAAGCAAACACCCGAGGTATATTCTATGAGGCATGGGCTGCAGATAGGTACTCGGTTACTCTGATGGGCTGCAGATAGGTACTTGGTTACTCTGATGGGCTGGTAAAAGGTACATGGGTACCCTGATGGGCGGCAGATAGGTACTCGGTTACTCAGATGGGTTGGTGACAGGTACTCGGGTACTTTGATGGACAGGTGACACAGGTACTTGGGTACTTTGATGGGCAGGTGACAAGCCTCAGCCGGTGTGCACGTGGAGGTCGGTACTGACCGGCTGTGATTGGACACAGCTGGTCACGTGGTAAAGAGCCAATTTTATTGGCTCTTTAACCCGATCGAGGGGGGGGGGGGGGGCTGTGTCCCGAGGGCGGCGAGAAGGAAAAGGCTTCATATGATGTCCCGGATCAACGGAGTTTCCTCCTGTGTACACGAGGCCTAAAGGATGTTAAGTGTGTGTTCTGGAGGTTTTATAGCAGTTGTTGCTGGTCTAACTTAAAGCAATTGTCTCACCTATATAAAAAAAAACCACCTGCAAGGCATAATGGGCTAGCTGCCACCGCATGCTAGCTCATTATGAAATGCTTTCCTCAGAACAAAGCTCCTGCAGGTCCGCCCGGTCCCCGAGGAGGGAGCTGCCATCTTCCCTCCATGGATCCTTCCGGGTACGTGGCTCCTGCACTGAGTGGCCAGAGCCGTGAGACGTCACTCGAGCCCGTCTTTACGGCGGACTTTCCGGGAGGGTCCATCGTTATTCACTGGGACATCACTGTGCACGCGCCTGCTGACGTCAGCGGCACTTGCATTGAGTATCTCCTAAACCCTATAGGCTTAGGAGATATTCCTTTTACATACAGGTAAGCCTTATTATAGGCTTACCTGTAGGTAAAGATACAACCGCTTTAAGTGTGAGTTTAGATGGTTGTGACACTTTTGGGGCACAATACGTATCATGTAACGTAGTAAATGTTCTGTGTAGTAGGGAGTTGTGTGAATATAAAAGCTTGGTATTCATGATGAGTTTGCATAGTCCGTGTTTCACCTGAGTTCTGTGCTGTGATTACATTTCATGCTCTGAGCAATACCAAGCTTTTGCTTCTTTCTGTATAGGACTTGCTCTGAATGAAGTCTGACTTGTTTACGTTTTCCTTTGCAGATTTATACTGATGGCAACCTGATTACAGGTAAAGATCCTTTTCTATACGGTTTGCAGTAATATATAAAAAAAGGGGGGGGGCGCGCTTCCACTTTCAGGCAGAAAATCTAAGAATCACATGTGGAAAATTAACAAGCTTGGTGTAAATGCTCTAGAACAGGGATAAGCTATTAGCGGACCTCCAGATGTTGCAAAACTACAAGTCCCATCATGCCTCTGTCTCTGGTTGTCATGCTTGTGGCTGTCAGTCTTGCTATGCCTCATGGGACTTGTAGTTCTGCTACAGCTGGAGGTCCGCTAATTGCATATCCCTGCTCTAGAATATCTATTTTTTTTTTTTTTTTTTTTTTCCCCTTTTGGTGCGGTTACATTGACAATCTGCAGTAGCTGACGGGAGGGAGTGCCAACAATGGAGGGGGGGTTGGGCAGGGTAATGGAAGCCTGGACAGGTCTGGGAATTCAGCCATAGTGTCGACCCAATGAAGCCACAACTTATTAACAAAGAAGACTTTGATCAATCGGCAAAAGGTCAATAACATGATTGGGTATAAAAAGTGCATCTTCGAGAGTGAAAGGGGTTGATTTACAAAAAAAGGAGAGTGCAAAATCTGGTGCAGCTCTGCATAGAAACCAATCAGCTTCCAGGTTTGTCTGAGCTTAATTGAACAAACTGAAGGCAGAAGCTGATTGGCTACCATGCACAGATATACCAGATTTGGTACACTCCAGTTTTAGTAAATCAATCCCAGAGTCTCTCAGAAGAAAAAATGGGCAGAGGTTCAGTGGTCTTAAAAGCTGCATTTAAAAATTGTCGAACAGTTTCAGAATTTTCCTCAACGTAAAATTGCAAAGACTTCAAATATAGCATTGTCTAAAGTACATAATCTCAAAAGATTGAGAATCCTGGAGTAGTCAGGAGGCCAAAATGCAATATTGGATGCCCATGATATTTGGGCCCTCAGACAGCACTGCATTACAAACTACAAAGCACACCATTGTTTTTCTTGTGAAATTTCCAATAAGTTTGATGTCACATGACCCTCTTCCTATTGAAAAAACAAACGGATTCAAAATGGCTGCCATGGTCACCACCTATCTTGAAAAGTTTCCCCCTCACATATACTAATGTGCCATAAACAGGAAGTTGATATCAGCAACCATTCCCATTTTATTAAGGTGTAGCCATATAAATGGCCCACCCTGTAGTATGATTCTGTGACATCACTCCATGGGCTCAAAAAAATACTTCCAAAAATCACTGTTTGTGAACAGTTTGCTGTGCCATCCAAAAATGCAAGTTAAAACGCTCATACTAAAGAATCCCAGAGATTATGCTACTTTGTTTCCTTCCACCAGTGGTCACTCAATTCCCTCATCAACAGTCAGTGTTGATTGGGGAATGCGTCCTGCAGCACTATTGTATTCTATTGGCGGGGAGCCTTTGCGGCCGGCAGAATACAATGATAATCATGGCTAGTGGCTATAGCTGCTGGCAGTAATTACATGCAAAATATCCAACAGGCTGGTTGTAATCAAGTTGATTAATAGACTTCAGTACAAACAGTATTGGGAACCATGGGTGCTGTGTCCTCTGGATTAAAGAGGGTGACCTTCCAGCTTGTTAGCGTTCAGAAAGCCTGCATCTCTGATGGTATGGTGATGCATTAGTGTGCATGAAATGGGCAGCTTTCACATCTGGAAAGGCATCAGTGCTGAAAGGTTATAGAGCAGAATATGCTCATGCAAGAATAGGACCGCATTCCTCTCCCAAAACTTCAGCAGCTGGTCTTTTAAGTTCTTAGATATTTAGAGTACAGACTTTTAAGAGCGAATGCTACACTGGTGAACGTGGTCCTGTCCCAAAACTAATAATATATTTGATCTTCCAGTTTTTCCCATGGACTGCTAGAGCAGGTCTTACCCACCAACTGTTCATCACCTGCATATGTCAGGATCTCTGCCTCTACCAGTCATGATTGACAGATCTGAGGCCTTGAAGACTAAAAAAAAATCTCAGGTAAGGCGCAAATGATATTTTTAAATGAACAGACTTTTCTGGTGGCATTTATTTATTTTTGTTACACCTGGAATTGCTTGCATAGTCCGTATTTCACCTGAGTTCTGTGATTACACTTCATGCTCTGAGCAATACCAAGCATTTTTTTTTTTTTTACGATTTCTTGCATGTCAGTCTGACTTGTTTATAAATGTGTTTTCATTTTTTTTTTTTTTTTTTTTTTTTGCAGCCTTATTGCTGACCTGATCACAGGTAAAGATTCTTTCCTAGATTACCTGCAGTAATAGACCGCAAAAGTAGGCTTCCACTTTCAGGCAGAAAACGGAAGGCCTATTGACATGTCGTCGTTCCTCCTCTCCCCCTCCCTTTCTGTAAAAGTTGGTGGAGAAGTTTTAAGGTTAATGCTAATTGGAGTTTTTCAGCTTTCATTTGCACTGCCTAAGTATTTTGGGTGGACTGCTGAGCACCAAAAACTTGTGCTCAGGTGTTTGTAGGCTTGAAGCTATTGAAAATTGAGTCTTGTGGGACAGCTGGGCTGTCTGTGCTCAAAATACCTGCTGTTAAGCCATGGTGAGCATATTGATGCATGTTCCAGTTCTGCTGGATAAAAAAAAAAGAGAATTGTGTCAACTTTGCAGTCCAAGACTCATTTTGGACTTGTTTACACCTGATGTAATTGAAAAAACTTGGACACTTTCTAATATTTTCTCGGTTTCATTCCTTTTTCTAAGCGACATCTGTTCCTCTCGTAGCCCTAAGACTTGGCCTATGAGATTTTAGGTTGTCGTAGAGTAATAGTTACCTTTTTCACTCAGGGGTGTGTAATGGTGGGTTGGCTGCCTCTCCACACTTTCTGAATTTTGCGGGGTAAGACATCTTTATAGAATGTGTCTGTCTGTTCTACTCAATCTGTTGAAGGAAGTGTTTGGATCTTTCAGGTTTGCTGCCATCAAATAAGTGTTTTGGAGGCCCTCAATCTCCTTCCACCGCTACCATACAACCTGGCTTAGTTTCTCTATAGCTCAAATTTCCCTAATCTTCTATTCTTTGGGGGGGGGACACTGGTATTTTCATCTTGAATCGATTGGCTTGTTATAAGGCTGTCCAGATCAATTCATGTGTAACCTAAAAGGCCAGAGGATGGTAACATCTGTTATGCTTGGTGTATCTGGAAATGTTAGCAGAGCCAGCTCTTTAACCGGTTTCACACCGTGCGCAGTATATTTACTGCGGCAGTGTGGATGCATCCCGCGAATCGCAGCCTTTTTACAGCCAGGGGGCGAGCGCACCCCGCCGCCGGCATGCTCTTGTGCCCGACACACACCCGATGTCCGCCGGCGAGCTACTAGAGCCAAAGAGCGGGGAACTGCCGGTGTGAACACGGCGGTTCCCCGCTCTTTCAATGGGGACATAAGAGATCTACTGATCCCTGTCACTGGGATCACTTAGATCTCTTATGCCCATGGTGGTCCAGCGCCCCCCCCCCCAAACAGTTAGAACACGCTCAGGGAACACGGTTAACCCCTAGATCGCCCCCTACAGTTTAACCCCTTCACTGCCAATGACATTTAAATTTCTGATCGCTGTATAAATGTCATTGGTCCCAAAAAAGTGTGAAAAATGTCTGCCCCAATATCACAGTACCCCTAAAAATCGCAGATTGCCGCCATTACTAGTAAAAAAATAAAAACCCCAGAAATTAATTCTCATAATCCGTAAATGTGGCAACTTTTGCGCAAACCAATCAATAACCACCGATTGCGTGGTGGGTTTTTTTTTTTGCAAAATTGTCGCTCTTTCTTTGTTTATACCGGCGATCAGAAATGACGCAGTGGTGATCAAATACCACCAAAAGAAAGCTCTATTTGTGGGAAAAAAGTACGCAAATTTCGTTGCGCAATTGTTAAAGCGACGCAGTGCCGAATCGCAAAAAGTGCTCTGGTCAGGAAGGGGGTAAAACTTTCCGGGACTGAAGTGGTTAAAGGAAAAGTTCACCTTTTGGGGGAAAAAAATGATAAATGCACATTTTTGCAGGGAAAATGTGCGTTTTTTATTTTTTTTCCCCTCTAAGGAGCATGGAAAGCATTGCACCGGTTATCAATGGATCAGGGTTGCAATGCCAGGCTAGCTTTCAGCCATTACCTGCATACAAGCTGTTCACAAGCTATACAGGGCTTGTGAATGAACTACAAGTCGGGTCATCAGCAACCTCATTCCATTCAGAACTACAAGCTGTCTGGCACAATGGATGACAGTAGTTTGTACATTCACAGGAAAATGAATGATGTGGGCTGAGTCCAGCACGGCCATCTTTATTTTAAATGGAGACTGTGGGTAACATGTTCCAGCAACTGTAGCTGTCAAAGGGGGCTACAGCTTTTGAAACATGTTAGATGTTCCATCCTAAATACAGGTGGAACATGTAGCCTGTTTCAGAAGGTGAACTTATCCTCTAATTGGCCTTTGCTGTTTGACTTGGAGGCATGATGTCGTTAACCACAATCTTTTCAGCTATGTAAAGACTATTTGAGGGTCACTGTTGCAAAGTCTCATGTATGTGTCTCTCATTCTGTTTTATGGTTTTGCAGAAGCTGCTGATACCGTTTATAAAGGCTTACCATGATTAAGGTAAATATTTGGATTTTTTTTTTGTTTTGCAACCCAGAAAATGGTGGGTCCAATAAGTGTTTCCCTGAGACAAATGACTCTTTAAACTTTGCAACTTCGCCTTTAGGCTACAGCCCCATACCCATCTCCAGCCTTTTGGACTACAACTGCCTTATGTTTTCTATGCCTTTTTTACCAGTCATGGCTAGAAAACACACTGCATTGTCCTTTTACATCTAGTGCAGTGTGGTCAAAGTAAGAGTCGGGTATTCAAGAGCAATAATGTGAAGGTGTCATTGCTGATTTCAGTTTCTTGTGGATATTCTTTATCATTATCATCCCTCCTATCCTTTGCTGCCAAGGAAGCTGCCTTCTTGGCCTCTGTTTGATCCACAGTTCCCATGGTGCTGCACATGTGGCTAGCTATGACACAGCCATTTGATTTCTTGATAGTTTGGTTGAGAAGTAACTAACAATTATCCTTTTAAAACTGCCTTTAATGGAACGGTTTTGGGAATCCATCTGAGTTTAGTTCTGCTATACATGATATGGGAAGTTAGTGGAACTAAACCCTCTTGTCCTTTTCAGCCAAGGAAGCTGCCATCCTTTGTCTACAACTGCCATGATGCTGCACATGTAATGGGATAATATGCAGAACCCTTCAATATATTAAACTATATATACAAACACTGGACACATGTTTAAGTGGATGCAAATGGCCATGGCCTTTTATTATAGGTATCAATAAATGTATTTTATATCATATAATCCAATACCAAACTTCTACCATATCGACACATAACATTATAGCTCAGCTATTAGAGCTCAAGCTACCAAAATAACAACTTCAAGTCCCCTTTCAAAGAAAGGGACAAGACCTCATAATATATAATATAAGCCGCGACAAGGGAGGGTGGGCGGGATGTGCTTCTTTCTTGAAATCCCTGCCGTCTGCGCTACTGATGATGCATTTAATCCTTTATATGTTGCTCGTGCAATTACTGTTGCTGTTTCCTCTGTCCAATCACCTGTAAGAGACTTAAAACTGCAAAAAAAAAAAAAACGCTCGTAACAATCTTATTGGTCTGCCATTCTCCCATATGTGGTGGGTAGGTACATTTTATGCCCCACCCTCCACTTCCATTTTGATGGTTTGACAGTGCAAGCAAATGTGACCGTTGGCATTCTCAGCATGCCAGGAATACTAACCTGTAGGTTAAGTGGTTGAAAACCACTTTTAACAGTTTCAAAAGTTACATTCCCAGCATGCTGGGATGCTAACTGTCACATTGGTTGTGCTCTCAACTAAACAGTTGAACCATCCAATGGCTGGTGTCATAACTGATCACATGCAGCATCATGACAGTTGAAGATTAAATGGATGGCATCTTCCTTGGCTAAAAATGATAGGTGTTACTTCCACTTTAACCCCCAGAAAGAATAATGGATTATGAAATTGTCCTGCTCCAAATTTAGAGTACAATGGCATCTGAATTCTCCATGGGTTGGGTGCACACCTTGAGGGCAATGAGCAGGGTTTTAATGGAACCTGTAATGTTCCCATACCCGGCAAAGAATGAATCTTTAGGTCTGTTTTTGCACATGGTATGCTAATGAGAAAAAAATTATACATGCTTGTCTTTCTGGCTGTACTAATATACTGCAGTTGCCAGTAGCCATTTGGCCATTCTGGCACAATGCCTAATGTTTTAAAGTGCATTGGCAGCACATTGAAATTAGCTGCAATGCACCAGAATGGACAGACATACTGGGGTTTTTTTTTTCTCCTGATGTGGTGCACAGCAGTATGTAGCAGGGCACTGTGGTGCACTGCAATCTTTGTGCATTAGAAGCATGGCTTTAAAGCGTGGGACTAGCATTAGAATGTTGCAGTGCCATTCATACCAAATGCATGTAACCTGCATTAACACAACACACTGGAATGGAGAGGTGTTAATGTGCCCTATAGTATCTCTATAATCCTGCAGTGATGAGATTGCATAGTCCGTGTTTCACCTGAGACCATGATTTATGTTCATGCCCTGAGCAGGCTTCTAGATATACAGGCCTACGAAAATCTTTCTGTGTACACATTTAAATTTTATATGTGTGCAGTTACCAATGTGTCTTTGTAACACCCTTAAAGTGGTATTTAGGGTTCGGCTTTCAAAAAAAAAAAACAAATGTCATACTTGCTCTGTACAATGGTTTTGCACAGAGCAGCCCCAACCCCCTTCTCAGGTCCCCTGCTGGCACTCCTGGCTCCTCCCCTTTGACCAGCTCTCCCAATAGTAAGCTGCTTGCTATGGGGCACTGGTGCACGCTCACTCCTGGGCCCTGCTCTATGCGTCCATAAGACACAAAGCCATGGCTCAGCCCCAACCCCCGCTCTCATTGACTCACTGGCTGTGGTTAACCACAGTGGGAGCCAATGGCTCCTGCTGCTGTCTCAGTCAGTGAGGAGAGGAAGTCCCAGGGCAGCTGAGTGAGGCTCCTGGATCGAGAGGGAACTCGGGTGAGTATATGGGGTGGGGGGGGGGCGGCGGCGGCGATATACATTAACACAATTGTTACTATGTGCTTTAGGGAATTTGCAAATAAATGGCAACAGAGAAACTTTTTTTTTTTTTTTTTTTTTTCTTGGTTTATGCCGGTTATAGCTTGTGGAACAAATATGTACAGTAATATTTAGCTGCAGCATTTTTTAATTTGCACTAGGTTAACCACTTCAGCCCCGGAAGGATTTCCAGCTTTAGGACCGGAGCCCTTTTTGCGATTTGGTGCTGCGTCGCTTTAACTGACAATTGCGCGGTCGTGCGGCGTTGTACCCAAACGAAATTTGCGTCCTTTTTTTTTTCCCACAAATAGAGCTTTCTTTTGGTGGTATTTGATCACCTCTGCGTCATTTCTGATCGCTGCTATAAACAAACAAAAGAAGAGCGACAATTTTGCAAAAAAACCCAAATTTCTTTTTGCTAAAATGCAAATGCAAAAAAAAAATATAAAAAAACATTTTTTTTCACAGTTTTTGGCCGATTTATATTCTTCATCATATTTGCGATAAAAAAAATCGCAATCGGCGTTTATTGATTGGTTTGCGCAAAAGTGGTCGCATTTACGGATGATGAGAATTCATTTTTGGGGTTTTTCATTTTTTTTTTATTTTTTACTGGTAATGGCGGCGATCTGCGATATTTCAGCGGACATGTCGGAACATTTTGACACTTTTTTGGGACCATTGGCATTTATACAGCGATCAGTGCTATAAAAATGCACTGATTACTGTGTAAATGCCATTGGCAGTGAAGGGGTTAACCTGCAGGGGGCGCGCTAAGGGTTAACTATGTTCCCTGGGCGTGTTCTAACTGTGGGGGGGACTTGCCTAGCTGGGGAAAGGAAGTGGTCACAGCCTTCACTTACAGGAAGGCTGTGATCACAGCCCTTCCCCCTCACACAGAGCGGAGGTCCGTGTTTACTTACACGGACCTCCGCTCATTCACTCCGGGGGGGGGGGCATCGCGGGCGGCAATCTAAGCCGCCGCACCCGCTCCCTGGACCCCCCCCCGCCCATGGCTCACAGTGGCTCTGTATCGCGCCCGCCGTCGTATGACGGCGATTTGCGTTACAGAGCCACTCGGCAAGCAGTTAAAAAGTACCACCTACTAGAGCTAATGTTTGCTATCATGAGAATACCTAGTAAATCTTTTTTTCCTGTGTATTATGCTGTAGTTTTCTTGAATCTGCAATACAAACTGTTTGAGGCTACTGTTGTGAGATGACCTAAATGTCTGTTCCATCTGCCAGGGATAATTCACTCCCCTTGCACTTGCCATTTGAAGTGACCTATGCATGCAGCCACTTTTAACTCTCAGATCTGAGGACCCAACGGAATGGATCGTATATTGGGTAAGGACAAAGCAACGGCAAAGGATGATTGGCTTAAACTTTTTTTTTTTTGCGCAGATTATGCATGTTTAGTGTAGCGAATATGCTGTATATTATACATGATGAGCTTGCATAGTCCGTGTTTCACCTGAGTTCTGTGATTACACTTCATGCTCTGAACAATACCTATAGCATGTTTCTATTTCCTGATAAGACTGAATCTGAATAAATCTGACTTGTTAAAAATGTTTCTTTTGCAGCTTTTCTTGCTGACAAAGGGATTACAGGTAAAGGTTCCTTAATATTTGCAGTTATGAACAAAAAGAGGGCTTCAACTTGTAGGCAGAACATGTAAGCTCTATTCACATGTGCAGCCCGCTTCCTTTAGGAGCAGTTTTGAGGCCAATACTAATTGGAGTTGCTCAGTTTTCTTTGGCACAGCCTCAGTACCCTATTGCTTACATTACCATGCAGTTCTATTTGGATCTGGTTTGAATTTTGTTGTGGGGTTTTTTTTTTTTTTTTTGTTCTATATTCTTTAGCATGTTTTCCATGGCATTCTATTTTTAAGCGACATCTGTTCCTCACATAGCCCCAAGACCTGGGCTATGGGATTTTAGGTTGTCGCAGAATAACAATTACCTTTTTCACTCAGGGGTGTGTAATGGTGGGTTGGCTGCCTCTCCACACTTTCTGAATTTTGCGGGGTAAGACAGCACTGTAGCAGTCTTCTCTTCTATGGTATGTAGAAGGGATGGATGTGTTTCTTCCTGGCCAACATCAAGTCCTGTGACTATACTTCATGCTCTGAGCAATACCTAGCATTTTCTTTGATACCTAGAACTATGTTGTAATATACTGACTTGTTCGTTCTTTTTTTTTTTTTTTTTTGCAGCCTTCTTTTTATTGCTGGTTACCTGAATACTGGTAAATAATTACTTTTCTTTGGTGCATAGCTTTGATACTAATGATTGCAGTTATATTAACCCCTTTGCTCTTTGATCAGGCACAGACTTTCCAAGGCTAGATTGATGTGCACAAAAGATTGCAAAAGTTGCTGTGAGCTTCAGTAGGTTTGGGGTTATTAATCTGTGTAAAAGCTCTGTAAATTGATCAGCTAAGAGTAGATGAGTATAGATGAAAAGGAGCCTGAAATTCCACCTGCTGGCTAGAAATGAAACTACACACTGTTTATATGCAGAACTTGTCTGATTAAACATGGTTGCCTTTTTGACCATAATAAAGAGAACATGTTCCAAGCACAATGCATCTTTAAGTCCTGCCTAACAGTGGGCAATTTAAAAATGATTGACATTGTTACAGATGACTGTGCTCTGCTACTAATCAGTGGTGGTTTTCATTTTAGAAAACCTTGCTGCTCAGGTATGAGTAGTTCAGGAACACTTTGTGCTGCTTGCTAGTAGGAGAGTTGCTACACAGCCTTGCTATTGAGGCTTGATCACACCAAATGGGGTAGGTATGCAGCTTACCATGCATGTGACCATGAAGGTCTTTACTGGACCTAAATAGGAAACTAGTCACCTAAAACTTCAGCATGCAGGTTATTTTCAAAATCTCTGTAATGTGTTGCTCTGAGAATGGGCCCAGTTACGTAGGTAAACTAACTTTAGGTTACCATACAGTCAGCCTAGCATGCTCTACTTATTACTTTGACTTGTTACTAATTTATATATTGTCTTATTTTAGGACGTGCACAGTTAATGCTACAGTAAAGCTGAGGCCCTGTTCTGCTGAATACCTAAGTGGTATGTACAAAGGAGTATATAGGTGTGCATTCTTTTTCAGAATGGCTGATGCTGTGGGCCACTTTTTAGTCTGCAGGAAAAGCTTTCAGTAGGATGCGCAGGTCAGTTCAGTCTATTGTGCTGGACCCTGTGCAGAGTCCAGGTATTGTGTGTGTGTGTGTGTGTGTGTGTGTTTTGCTGGGTATGCTAGTGCCATACTGCTGCATGTTCCAAAGGCTTTAGTACCTAGGGTCGTAACGACTGATTCACATACTAATTTCAAGATCGTGACCCATTTACTTTAGTAAATCTGGTCT
>BLSH010106127.1:56791-70675 GCA_018402905.1 Glandirana rugosa
GGAAACTAGTCACCTAAAACTTCAGCATGCAGGTTAATTTCAAAATCTCTGTAATGTGTTGCTCTGAGAATGGGCCCAGTTGGCAATGCCATACGTAGGTAAACTGACTTTAGGTTACCATACAGTCAGCCTAGCATGCTCTACTTATTACTTTGACTTGTTACTAATTTATATATTGTCTTATTTTAGGACGTGCACAGTTAATGCTACAGTAAAGCTGAGGCCCTGTTCTGCTGAATACCTAAGTGGTATGTACAAAGGAGTATATAGGTGTGCATTCTTTTTCAGAATGGCTGATGCTGTGGGCCACTTTTTAGTCTGCAGGAAAAGCTTTCAGTAGGATGCGCAGGTCAGTTCAGTCTATTGTGCTGGACCCTGTGCAGAGTCCAGGTATTGTGTGTGTGTGTGTGTGTGTGTGTGTTTTGCTGGGTATGCTAGTGCCATACTGCTGCATGTTCCAAAGGCTTTAGTACCTAGGGTCGTAACGACTGATTCACATACTAATTTCAAGATCGTGACCCATTTACTTTAGTAAATCTGGTCTTGTATATAATGGCGCCCATGGCCAAAAGATGATTCAATCTTTGTGGGCTAGACTGGATAGCAAAAAAAGTATACCAGTGACAGGGTTGCCCTCAAAAGTTCAGATTGTATACCTTCTGGCAGACTGAAGTATCTCTGACCATCCATTCTTGCGTTTCTTGCTATAATAGCTGCATATTAAAGGATACATTCACCCTTTTGGAAGATGTTGCATGTTCCACCCATGTTTAGGGAGGAACATGTGACATGTTAAAGCAGCTGGAACCCCCCTCCCCACTGATGGCACGTAGGTGTGATTTTTCATTATTTGAAAAGAATGTGTATGTTCAGGGCCCCACCCAGCTAAGTCAGTCACTGTCCAGCCTTTGCAACTGTTAGCTTGTAGTTTCAATGAACTACCATGGTGCTGTTGAGCACTCTGGTAGTTCATTGTCTTCCCCCTCAGTGTTAATCTGCCTGCCTGTACATTGCGGGTGCAATGCTTTCCAGTCTCCAAGTAAAAAGAATAAAAAAAAAAAAAATGATCGGAAATCCAGTTAAGCGGTTTTGGATTCATTTAACCATGACCCATTTAAATGGAGAATAGACTCTGTAAGACTTGCGGTGTCTGACTTCTATTCACTTTTTTTTTTTTTTTTTTTGTTTTTTTTCTTCCCCCCTATATGGTTTTCAGTAAAGTCACAAAAGGGCATTATCCCTTTTAAGACAGAAAATGCAAGAACTATGCACATGCCCTCCCCACTGATCATCAAAAGATTTTTGGAGCAGCTTTGAGTGGTGACTGCAGCTACTTTTGTTGGTACAGCCTCAGTAACTTGCTGTATATTGAGGCTAGAAAGCATCCTTGGAAATGGCATTGACTTTAACTTAAGCTAAACATTAATTTATGTATATTTTTATTTTGGTGTGTGGCCTAACACTTTTTTTTTTCTCTTCCCCATGCAGGCCCAACCAAAAGAAGCTTTCGTTTAATGTGAAGACAGGTTCAGTTCTTCCTGCTGGAACCTATGAAGAGGAATGCTCTTTGTGTTAAACCCCCCCACTAGGGATAGTAGTAAAGAGTGCCACATAGAGAATGGTTTCTCTGGTAATGCCAAAGGTTCAGGCTCAAAAGAAAAGTTCCACTGTCTGTGTTGAAGGATTCTCTTGCAGGGGATTGGGTTGATTGTGAGCAGCTGGTACTTGGATAAAAACATTTCACTTTCTGTGTAAATTGCTGTCCATTTGTTGCCGTGCAAGCATTGACAGTAGTTTGGCTGTAAGCAGAACTGGTACAGTGAGATTGTTCTGGAGAAGACTGCTTCTTGCAAATCTAAAGAATGCAAAAATGTTTCTTGTTACAAATGTAATAACAGCTATAATAATAAAAGCTCAAACTCCAAGTAGTGTGTGTTTACTAGTAAGTGAGGTATTGAACCACTCGGCTCACTGTATTTCTCCTGATAGGAGTTTCTCCTAAGGCTAGGTTCTCGCAATGCGTTTTGCAGTAAGGTTTCAGTTTTTTCCGAAGGATACTACAGTCCATGTAACATGTTTTCCTATGGGGAAAAATGCCCCAGGTTGGCACACTAGCATCTGCAGTGTAGGACTGGCCAGAAGAGGGATTACTTTGCTGCCGTTGGTCAGCTTAAACATGTATTGCAATATATGTGCACTAAATTGCCCTCTTTTTCATTGCCTAGTTTGCTGGGAAGTGTGCAGAGGGTCCATTCAGGATTTGTAACTTCCTATGGGTCATGTTCACATCTATTTATTTGTTTGCGCCTGCAGCAGGTTGTGGTTCCATAGATTTCAATGGAAATGCAGCAAAATCACAGTACTTACATTTCCACTGCTTTTCTCTTGCATGGAAACTCGGCTCCCCAAAATGCATCATAATTGCATGCGTTAAAAAAAAAAAAAACTACAGGCTGCTCACATGCTTTGTAATATCTTTGCCATTCTGAAGCTTCCCTCCAACCACTTAGCATATTTTTATATATACTGTGAATACTTGTCAAATCTCCCTCCACGAAGTCTGGATGCATCCAGTTTAACTGTGGGCAGTTGAAGCTGCTGTCCACTGCTGCCCTGCAGCTCTCATTGGCCCTCATGCCCCCCCCCCCCCCTTTCTGACAGAGCTGTGCATGGCAAATGCTGAGGCATTTTTCCAGCCAGGAAACAGAGTGGGCTGTAGAAGGTATTTACTGGCAGAAACAATGTTTTACTATCCAAAGTGAAAACAAGGGCAGAAGATTTAATAAATGGAAAGATGAAAAATGATTGAAGTTCTGCTTTAAGTGAGAACCTAAAGCAAATTTGTACTAAATACAGTATGTAGGTCTACTGTATAATTGGTCAAAATATTTTATATATACTCACAAGTGAGTATACCCCTCACATTTTTGTAAATATTGTATTATCTTTTCATGTGACAACTCTGAAGAAATGACACTTTGCTACAATGTAAAGAGTGTACAGCTTGTATTACAGTAACTTTGCTGTCCCCTCCAAAATAACACACAGCCATTAATGTCTAAACTGCTGGCAACAAAAGTGAGTACACCCTTAAGTGGAAATGTCCAAATTGGACCCAATTAGCCATTTTCCCAAAGAACTCTCTGAAGATCCGGGGGAAAAAAAAGAATTGTTGCTCTACATAAAGATGAGCCTAGGCTATAAGATTGCCAAAACCCATAAACTGAGCTGCAGCACGGTGGTCAAGACCATATAGCAGTTTAATAGAACAGGCCTCGCCATGGTCGAAGTTGAGTGCACGTGCTCAGCGTCATATCCAGATGTTGTCTTTGGGAAATGGACATACGAGTGCTGCCAGCATTTGCTGCAGAGGTTGAAGGGTTGGGGGGGGGGGGGGTTAACCTGTCAGTGCTCAGACCATACGCCGCACACTGCATCAAATTGGTCTGCATGGCTGTCATCCCAGAAGGAAGCCTCTTCTAAAGATGATGCACAAAAAAAGCCCACAAACAGTTTGCTGAAGATAAGCAGACTAAGGATATGGATTACTGGAACCATGTCCTGTGGTCTTATGAGACGAAGAAACGTATTTGATTCAGATGCTGTCAAGCGTCTGTGGTGGCAACCAGGTGAGGAGTACAAAGACAAGTGTGTCTTGCCTACAGTTAAGCATGGTGATGTGAGTGTCATGGTCTGGGGCTGCATGAATGTTGCTGGAACTGGGGAGCTACAGCTCATTGAGGGAACCATGAATACCAACATGTACTGTGACATACGGAAGGAGAGCATGATCCCCTTCCTTAGGAGACTGGCCTGCAGGGCAGTATTCCAACATATAAAGACCCCAAACACACCTCCAAGGTGACCACTGTCTTGCTAAAGAAGCTGAGGGTAAAGGTGAAGGACTGGCAAAGCATGTCTCCAGACCTAAACCCTATTGAGCATATGTGGGGCATCCTCAAATGGAAGGTGGAGGAGCACAAGCTCTCTAACATCCCCCAGCTCTATGATGTTGTCATGGAGGAGTGGAAGTGGACTCCAGTGGCAACCTGTGAAGCTCTGGTGAACTTCATGCCCAAGAGGGTTAAGACAGTGCTGGAAAATGGTGGGCATACAAAATGACACTCTGGGCCCAATTTGGACATTTTCACTTTTGTTGCCAGCGGTTTAGACATTAATGGCTGTGTTGAGTTATTTTGAGGGGACAGCACATTTACACTGTTATACAAGCTGTACACTCACTACTTTACATTGTAGCAAAGTGACATTTCTTCAGTGTTGTCGCATGAAAAGATAGAATAAAATATATTTACAAAAAATGTGAGGGGTGTACACACGTGTGTATATAATATAATTTTTTTTTTTTTTTTCCCAGTTACTATAGCAGATGTGTTTATTGATAAACTAGCTGTGTTACAAAGGGATTTTTCTTAACAAGTTGGCTAATAATAAAAAAAAGTATATATAATCTCTTATAGGATGTAGTGCCGATTATATGTTCAAGCAATCTGACTACAGTTGACTGAATACATGTTCATCTGGGTTACTGCACCTTACTGACCATTGTGGCGCTTTGCCACTTCTCAGAGGACTATCCCAATCTTTTAAATAGCCTTGATGTGGTTAGACATACTAAAAGGTACAGCTGCTATTGCTTGCGTGTGTGAAGGATTGTAGGATCTTCTATCCAAAATAGATTTGAAATACTCACTGAAGAATTTAACCCCTTATTAGCATACATATATGTGGCCTAATGGAAATGGGCATTTATCTCTAGGTCTCCATACAAGCACTGAAGTTTGTGCTGAGAGCACGTACCAGGAGGCTCCCGATCACTGTGATAGCCTCTGATTTGCTATCCTAGTGATTAGTCAATGTACAGTCTGCTGCTGTGAGGTCTCTTGAATGACAGAGTCCTTTTTAGGAGAAATTTTAAACAAAAGTGTGTGATTAAAAGGAAAAAAATCCAGGGGTTGGGGTCAAAGGTCATAGTGTATTTAAGATAGGATACAAAATATATGCATCATTGTTTGAGCCATATTACTGGTACAAATATACACGTCACTGTGACCAGGAGATATTCATCCATTACCATTTTACCACCAAATAAAAGCCCATTTATTTATTTTTTTTAGTATAGTTTACTTGGAGACATTTAAAGTGGAAGTCCATGCTGAAGCTAAAATCCCTGCATCTATAGTCACCCACGATCTAATGCCAACCTCTCTAACCCTATAAAGAAAATGGGTATATGTACCTTTTCTGATGGCGAACCGACCCAATCTCCAGCGGCGGAAGCTTTGCAGAGGACATGGCTGACAACGGTTGTGAAATAAATGTGGAGTGACATCGCCCATAGACTTACTATGGGGCTTTCGTTGTCGGACGTGTTCTCTGCACCGCCTCCACAGCGAAGCTGCAGAAAACAGCTCAGCATGGGATCAATGTGGCTGCCTTCTAGGGCTTTTCATACATTCCAAGTGCATTAAAAGGGAGGGTATGTATAGGCAATGATTGCACATGTTTTTTAGAAAGTTAAAAGTCCACAAACCTTTCCTCCTAATCTTGGTGGGCCTGGAGATACTGGCAAATTCTCCATGAGTCTTAAAGTGATTGTAAAGTCTCATTTAAAAAAAAAAAATAAACGTTATGTTTACCTTCTCTGTGCAGTTGGATTTGCACAGAGCAGCCTGGATCCTCCTCTTCTCGTGGCCCTCTTTGCTGCTCCTGGCCCCTCCCTCCTGTCGAGTGCCCCCTCAACGAGCAGCTTGCTATGGGGGCATCTGAGCTCTGTGTCCATTCAGACATGGACCCCCAAACCAGCCCCCTCTCTCCTCTGATTGGCTGACTTTGACAGCTGTGGGTGCTAAGGCACCGCTGCTGTGTCTCAGCCATTCGGGAGAGTACCAGATGGCTAAGACACTCGTGGACATCACTGGAGCGAGATGGGGCTCAGGTAAGAAATTAAGGGGGTGCTGGGGAGCCAAGTATCCTGTTACTCTGACCGAAGAAACCTTAAAATCTTATCCACCACCTGAAGAAGGAATGTGGAGATTTGTGTCTTTCTTCCAGAAGATCAATTTACAAACTACGCACGGCTTTTTTTGCCTTTGAAAAAATAGAATGCATTAAGATAAAAAAAAAACCTGCCTTTACAACCCCTTTAACCAGTTCCAGACCGCGTCGTGTACATTTACTGCTGCAGAGTGGCAGCGTAGCACGAATCGCTGTCTATAAATGGCTATCCACGCAGCTAGGGGGCGAGCACGTGCCAACAGCGAGCTCTCATGCCAGCGATCGCCTGTTAAAGAAGAAAAGCAGGGAACCGCTTTGTCAGGTGGTATGACAGAGATCTACTGATCCCTGTCATCGCTTCTAGATGCAAACGCAGCTAAACTGATGTTTTTAAAAGCGGTTTCTAGCTATCAAGTTAAATTGTTCAGGAGAGGTTAAAGCGGAGGTCCGCCAGGGAAAAAAAAAAAAAATTAAAAGTCAGCAGATACACATACAGTAGCTGCTGGCTTTTAATAATAGGACACTTACCTGTCCTGGAGTCCAGGGGTCGGGTGCAGCCGCATCCATTGCGGGTAAGGGAACCTGGACGTGTAGCATTACAGCTTCACGCCAGGCACCTTACGGCGCATGCGCGAGGCTCCGCTGCGCTCTGCTATTTGCCAGGCGGCTAGTAGCAGCGCAAGCAGGGAGGAGGGAGCCGGGCTGCTGTTGTCAGCGGCCGGCCAGAGCTCCCAGATGTGTGGAAAAGGACACCTGTCCTCTGCACCCCCCCCCCCACGAAAGGTGCCATATGTGACACCTGAGGGGGGAGGAATCCAACCAGCGGAAGTTCCACTTTTGGGTGTACATGAAACCTATGAATGCTTTTGAAAATATTTATTTTAATTATCTTTGTTTGCAAAGAGTGAACAGAAGAAAAATCTAAATGAAATGAATATTTTTGGTGCGACTTCCCTTTGGCGTCAAACCAGCATCAGTTCTTACACTTCCACACTTTGTACACTTGCACAAAGGCAGGGCTTCTGTAGGAATAGAGTCAGGTGTATGATTAAGCAATTATACCAAGCGGGTGCCAATGATCATCAATTTCATATGTAGGTTTAAACGCTGTCTTTAACAGAAACAGCTGTGTAGGAGGCTTAAAATGGTAAGCAAATAACAAATGAAATTATGGCAAAAACAAAAGCTAGTACACTATCCGCATAAGTTATCCCCTACCCTAGATAAATGTGAACATACACTTTAGTAGCATAAGCAGTTCATAAAACTCCCATAGGAAGAGTATTGTACTTCAGTAGGCAGCTCCACCTGAGACAAGAATGAATCTCTGAAATTACAGAAAGAAACACAAGGGGGCGCCAGCTAAGTGCAGAATCAATGGGTTTATTATGATTAATAAGCCAAATGCAAACTCAGAAATATAAAATCAAAGAGCTTATCTGCAGCCATGCCACATTGGATGAAATCCGTCCACCAGAAGAGCTGCTTCTGACAAGACAAGTGGCTCTCCTCACTTCCTGGAACATTGGACATGGTTTCCGCATTGACAACACGCTGTTTGCTGTCACAAGCGGTTCTTCCGGTGGACGGCTTTCGTCCATTGTGGCATGGCTGCAGATAAAGGAGCACAAAGAAACAGGCAACGTTGAGGACTGTAGGCACAGTGGTCAGCCAAGGAATCCTAAAGTGATACTAAACGGAGAAGTGTTTATTGCCATAATTCATTCACATAAATCATATATACAGTATATCACGCCACTGTATTATTTTTATTTTTAATCCTCTAAGTAACTTATTCCCTCAGCACTGATCTTTCCCTGTTCTTTGGCATCTGCAGGGAAAGATCCTTGGGAGGGGCTTCTATTACTCTGCTGATGTGTATGCTCTCTAGTATGAGACCTGTGTCTGCACAGCCCTGATTGGTGATGTGCCATTCACATGACTAAAAATAACAGTTTCAGAAGAGCAATCCAAATTAGATGATAAATATCAAATAACTGTTTTACAGCTCCCAATAAACCTTTATTGAACATCCAATGTGTATTTTTTGTGTGACACAGGTATTAGCAACTACATGTAATATATTTAAAGCGGAGTTCCACTGTTTTCTAAAGCCCCATACACACGGTGCGACGGTCATATGAAAACGGTCGTAGGACTGCTTGTTGTACGATCATCTGACCACTAGTACGCGCAATTAGAACATCCGACGTGCGATGGTCGTACAACAGAAGTTGGATGAGCAGACTAGAAAACTTTGGTTGTACAACAAACGGTCATACGACTGTTGTACTGTGTGTGCAGAGAAGTTGGTCCAACAAGTTGTACTGTGCAAAACACGCAAGCTCAGAAGTCAGGAACGCCCGGAAGTGTCCGTTTGTGTAAACCTACGTTCCTAATTCACAAATCACCTGAACTTCCTCTTTATACGCTCGTAACACGTCACTATGTTCGGCTTGGTTGTATGATCGCTTAGTGCACGTCACTACTCGAGATACAACAGCCAACATACGATTTTGGCCGTTCGGTCGTACGACCGTCGCACCGTGTGTACGAGGCTTACGTTTATAAAAAGTGTAGTTGCAGACTTTTAATAAACAGACACTTGCCTTTCTCCCGGTCCATCGATGCAGCCGCCCGGAGCCTCAGATCTCTCCCCCTCCCCTCTGCGACGCCGTCATTGCTACTGTGGGCACCCAGTCGTGACAGCTAGCGGCTAATAAGGCTCACCTATAGGTAAAATGAATATCTCCTATACATGCACTGTTTAGGAGATATTCACCCTGCATGCAACCGCTGACATCAGCGGTGCATGCGCTCTGAAGGTCTTGCATACCCTGCCGGACCTTCAGAGCTTCTTGGCAGAACTGAAGGTGTGGTGGGGCCACTGGCGGTGCTGGAGCCTGCAATCTCGCAAAAAAAAAAAAAAAAAGATGGGAGAAGATATTAGCCCTCTCAGTGGTGAGCGGACGCAACTGGAAGGGCTTCGTTTTAAGGCGATGCATACTAGCATATTTTGCCATTGTCTTGCAGTTTTGTTTTTATTTCTTTGGGGGTTTTTTCAGCGGTTTACTACCACTTTAATTGATAAAAAAAAAAAAAGCCGTTAACATTTCTATTTCTAAAAGCATTGTTCATTTACAGCATTTTTCACACCTGCCTAAAACGTTTGCACAGTAGTGTAGGGCAGTGGATGCAGGGGATCGGTGGGTTAAGTATAGCCCGCCACCAGATACAGTCTGAATTCGCACTGACTTGTGAAAAAATGCAATAAAAATGGATGTACATCTCCATCTTTTTTTTATATGCGTTTTAACGCACGTTGACTTGCATTGATCTGCTTGTTGGCATACTTGGAAAATGCAGGTCAACACATAGACACAAACAATTGGATCACACTACAATGATGCGTTGCATTAAATAGCAATATGCATGCATTTTACTGCAACACAAGTCAATTCAGCATTGTAGTGTTGACCTGCATTTTAGTGTGCCAAAACACAGACTAACAAACATCAATGTGCGTTAAAATGTGCATAAAACAGATTGAAATGTACATCCATTTTTACTGCATTTTATTGTAAGTCAGTGTGAATTCAGCCTCACTCCCAGTTTTTTTTTAATCCCTGGTCACCGGAGAAAAAATTGACATGACTCAAAAAACGCACCAAAAACATTGTGCATTTTTTAAGTGTTGCCATTGATTTCAGCGGGAGGTGTACTTTCGGTGCAACTTGAAACAGCACAACAAACAAGCAGTATACAGGACTTTTAAAAACGCAACATACTCGCAGCACAGTGATGTGAACAGTTAGGATTTAAAGGGGACAATTTTTCATGGGCTTTTGTTGTGCTTGAAAGGTGTATTTTACTGGGGCAAAAACACACCAGTATATCCCCCTTCCTGACCAGGCTGTTTTTTGCGATATGTCACTGTGTTACTTTAACTGACAATTGTGCAGCCGAGCAACACTATAACCAAATAAAATGTATATCCTTTTTTCCCAGAAATAGAGCTTCCTTTTGGTGGTTTATGATCACCTCTGTGTTTTTTGAATTTTTTGCATTATAAACAAAAAAAAGACACACAATTTGGGGTGGGGGGGGGCAATATGTTTTATTTTCTGCTATAACACACATTCAACAAAATAATTGAAAAAATAAAATCAAATTTCTTCATACATTTAGGCCAATATGTATTCTGCTACATATTTTTGGTAAAAGAAATCCAAATAAGTGGATATTAATTGGTTTGTACAAAAGATATAGTGTCTACAAACTGTGGGATATTTTTATTTATTTTTTGCTAGTAATGGTGGTGATCGGTGACTTGTAGCGGGCCTTAGATATTGCAGCTGACATTCTGACACTAAGTGACACTTTTTGGGGACCAGTGACCCTAATACAACAATCGGTGCCAAAAATATACAGTTACTGTACTAATGACACTGGCTGGGAAGGGTTTAACATCAGGGGTGATCAAAGGGTTAACTGTGTGCCTAGCCTGTGTACTGTGGGAGGTTGTTTTACTAGGGGAAGAGATTAAGGTCTCATACACACGGACGTTTTTTTGACGCCGGCGTTTTCTGCAGCTCTCCATGTTAGTCAATGGCCCCATAAAAACGCCAACGTTTTTGAGCTGTAGAGGGAATCGGCGTTAGTGAGTTGTAACTAGAACCCACGGCCAGCACGTTCTGAGGCTGTAACGCTTTGGCGCTTTTTGACGCCGAAAAACGCTCACTAACGCCGTACTGGCTTTCTTGATGCCAACATTTTTAGGCTGAAAAATAGCAGAGGGCTGATTTTTTAAAAAAAACGCTTATTAACGCCGACGTTCAGTAACGCTGATGCATAACGCTGAAAAACGCCGATTTTTTTTCCCTGACGTTGGGCCCGACGTTTTGTTTATAAGAAACGTCAGTGTATATGAGGCCTATATGTATTCCCTGCTTTGCAGGAACACAAACATCATCCCTTCTCTTCTGTCAGGACGGTGATCTGCCTTGTTTACATAGGTAAATTCCAGTTCTGTGTCTGCCTGACGATCTGGGTGCCGGAGGACATTGAGTACCCGATACCCACCGATCAGCTTCTGCTGTGTGTAATCACAGTGGAAGCGAGCCATGTGGGCACCCTACCCGGAAGTGTTGGATCACATACACATACATATATATATGATCTGGCGCACAGGTGCCGCCCTGTAGCAGTAAAACGCAGGGATGTCAAACTGGCGGCCCTCTAGCTGTTGCGGAACTACAAGTCCCATCATGCCTCTGCCTGTGGGAGTCATGCTTGTAACTGTCAGCCTTGCAATGCCTCATGGGAATTGTAGTTTTGTGCGCTATAGGGTGGTCTTAAAGTGGTTGTAAACCCTTTACAACCACTTTAACCTACAGGTAAGCCTATAATAAGACTTACCTGTAGGTTCTGTGAACACCTCCTAAACTTGCACCGTTTAGGAGATATTCACTGTATCCGCATGTGCCAATGTCATCGGCACATGCGCAGTGAATAAACAGCCCGACTGGGCTGTTTCTTCACTGAGTGTGCCGCTACCGACGACTCCCGCACGCATGCGTGGGAGTGACATCAGCGCGGCTCTGGCCAATCACAGCGCAGGAGCCCACGATGTGATTGGCCGAACCTGGAAGAAACATGTCGCCGGTCACAGCGGTGTGCCAAGACCGCTGCAACGGCTTCGTTCCAAGGTAAGTATTTCATAATGAGCTAGTATGCAGTGCATACTAGCTCATTATGCCTTTGTCTTGCAGGTTTTTTTTTTTTTATTCAAGTATACAACCACTTTAACATGGTTAATATTGACACCCGCTGTAGATCGCAACTATGGTGCGTTTTGAACGCTGTGCAGGGAAACACGCATGGAACGCAGGTTCCGCGCCACGTTCTGGTGTGAACAGGACCTTACACATTTCCTAGACCTGGCTCAAGGCTCATTGGAGTAAAAAGGAGTGCAAGTTTGGAGTCCAGCTAGAGATAAATTCAGGGGATGCCCATTTTTTTCTGGATTAATCCCTATGGCTTGGTGCTTGTTCTCTCTCTACATCATCACAATGCAGACAAGAAATAAAAGCAGAGATCTAATCACAGTTCACATTTCCCAAGCCCCAAAGCATCCTGAACATTCCCTTGTTGCACTATAGCTGATGGCTCAGTGAAGGAACTGAGAGTGAAGGATCAGTGAAGGATCAGTGCGCCGAGCACCTGTCTTGGCAAGCTGCAGCAGTAGCATGGGCTGCTGTAACTCCGCCTGTCCGCTGGGTGGCGCTGTGAGCGCGCTCCCGCCTTCCCCTGTACATACAATCCTTTAATTGACTCTCGGAGAGGGAAGCATAGAGGTGCTGGAATGATGGCAGAAGGGGGAGCGGAAACAGAGGCTGAAGTGAGGAATAAGCTGCAGGTACAGCATTTGTGTCAGGGAAAGCTGTCTGTAAACAAGTTGCAGGGGGCTGTGGGAGTGTAGAAAGCTCCATGCTGTGTGTCCCCTGTCCTCCAGTGTGTTGGGGGGAGGGGAGGCAGGCTGGTGTCATGTCTGCCCAGTCCTGGACATAGCTGGGGATGGGGGGGATGCACGTGGTGGCAGGGCTGGTTGCAGGGAGATGAGGGGGGTGAATGGCTCTGCCTGTTGCATTGCTCACAGTGAAAGTTTGCTGCACACTTGACTGTCACTTCTGCCTGCTGTTTGTTGTCATGGCAACAAGGCTTGTGGCCTGTCCTATAACCTCCATCCACTGTGACTGTGCATGTTCTATGTACACTGGACCTTCATCTGACCTGGCTTCCTCCATATGTAGCTTTCTTTTTCCTTTCTATCAGTAACTGATCACAGCTCTACACCATACCCTGGGGGAGTCCATTGCTATAGGGCAGCATACTAGTCCACTGTCTCCATAATATTCTTTACATACTCCCATCAGCCATGACATTATTATACAGGATTTATATAGCGCCAACAGTTTACAACATGGGGGCAGACAGTACAGTTACAATACAAATCAATACAGGAGGAATCATTATGCCCACTGACAAGTAAAGTGACTAACATGGATTTACAATGGCACCTGTTGGTGGGATATGTTAGGCAGCAAGTAAACATATTGTCCCTGAAGTTAGTGTTTAAAGCGGTAGTAAAGCCTGCTTTGTTATTTTTACCTACAGGTAAGATGTATTATAGGCTTACCTATAGGTAAAAATAACAAAGCAGGCTTTACTAAAATAAATCTCTCCTGAAATGCATTGTTTAGGAGATATTCACCCTGCATGCAGCCACTGACGTCACTAGCACATGCGCTCTAAAGGTCCAGCGTACCATGTCGGACCTTCAGAACTCTTTGCCCGAACCAAGAGCTCCTGCGCGCATGTGTGGGAGGGATGTCATTGCGGCTTCAGCCACTCACATCGCTGGAGCCCGTGAACCCGGAAGAAAGGCCGGGGGAAGATGTCAGCCCTCTCAGTGATCTTTGTCAATTTTCGTATCGCATTCCTTCCTGGCAAATAGGCTCTTATGTTGGTGGGTGCTGCAACTCAGTGGTGACAGCGCTCTGCTGGAAGGGCTTCATTCAAAAGTAAGTACTTCATAATGTGCTAGTATGAATGCACCGATACTGAGCATTTGCACGAGTACTTGTACTCGTGCAAATGATCCGATGCTAGGTCTGATACCTAGACAGTCAGGGGTGATCAGTGCAGTGGTGGGGGTTACAAGTAAAGAGGGGCTTGGGCTTGTTCAGAACCGAACGTGCCCGAGCCCGCCAGGAAGTGAACCCTGCACTGCGCTAATCACAGGCAGTGAGACATGTCCCCGATGCGCGGCTGCAGCGATCGGGAAAATGTCTCACTGCCCGTGATTAG
>BLSH010106127.1:70812-89823 GCA_018402905.1 Glandirana rugosa
CCCCCCCCCCCCCCCCCCCAATTTTTAATTCTGCAGCGGTTTAGTACCACTTTAAGGGCTCTTTCACACATACGGTCCGTCTGTCAGTTTTTCAGGCGGATCCAAACGGACGCTCCATTGTGCTCTATGTCCGTTGACACCCGATCCGCTCCGATCCACCTATTTTCCATCCGCCTGGCGGATCGGATGAGCACGGACAGACGGTCCATGCTCATCCGATTCTCCATAGAGGAGAATGGAGCTCTGACAGGTCAGTCTCTGCACGGAGTGCAGAGACTGTCCTGTCATCCGTCGGCTCAGCGGGGATAAACGGATGGATCCCTGCTGAGCAGCGGAGCTGTCAAAACGGGCTCCGCATGTGTGAAAGGACCCTAAAGCAGAAAAAAGCAAGCATGTGTAAGGATTTGATCAACCTTGAGAAGAGCCAAATTATAATGGCTAGACTACTAGGTCAGAGCAACTTTAAAACTGCATCTCTTGTGGGATGTTCCCAGTCTGCAGTGGTCAGGATCTACCAGTAGTGGTCCACAGTAGTAGGAGAACCAGCAACAGGGTCATGGGTGGCCAAGACTCACTGATGCACATGAGGAGTGAAGGCTTGCCCAAGCAGTCTGAGCTGACAGAAGAGCTACTGTAGCTCAAATTGCTGTTTACCTCTGCCCACCCACTTCCCTTGGCGTCCCCTTTTAAAAGTTCTTAATGCCTGGGAGGGGGGAAATTGGCAATTGTGTGACCATTGTGATTGACTGTCACATGCGGAAGCTGGTCCTGCCCTCTAACAATGTTTTCTCAGGACTGAGAACTGTTTTTGGCAGTTCAGTCTTTATGCAGAGCACACAATACTAGCACACAAACATTGCCCACCCAGCGACACATATGTGCAGTGTGTGGGCATTCAAGCCCAGATTTTTGCCACAGCACATATGGTTACTGGGGAGTGAAGGGGTTAAAGTTAAACTGGAATCACCCTCTCAATCAACATGAACTATTATAATCCTTATGCTGCTAGTATTCATAAATTAATAGGAGAGTACTGTTTGTATTTATTTATTTTATATGTCTTCAGTTACTTCCTGGTTTTCAGGCCTAGGCAAATTATATCATACATCCCAGGAGTCTTCAGGAGGTGAGGAGTGGTTTTCTCTGCAAAGCACACCCTCCTGTCTGCATGCCTGAGCCAAGGGCAGGTGGATTCCAGGAAGTAAATGCTACTTGCTCAAGATGACTATGGCAGGACATGATTAAAAATGAATTAGAGCATTTCCAGTTTATGGTTCTCAGATACAGTTTACTTCCGTTTTTAGTGCTGCTTCCGATGTAAAGGTGTCAGAACACAGTGTATCGCAGTTTATTGCATATGGAATTGTGTAGCCGCAGACCAATCTGAGTGCATGTGGTGACTCATGTCCACAGCTTAAAGCACCTGCAAAGCGTATGTGAGCATCAGAACTGGACCACAGACCACAGAGCAAAGGAAGAAGGTGGCCTGGAATAATGGATTCAGAAATGGCTTCAGGTGTTGACTTGGCCTCTAGATCTCAATCCATGAAGCATCGGTGACATGTGCTGGAAAAACAAGTCCAATCCATGGAGGCCCCACTTCACAACTTACAGGACTTAAAGCATAACAAAAGGCAAAACTTTTTCTTTCTTTTTTAGTTTTGGACAAAGTGAAGATGTATTAGAACCCCTATCAGTTTTCACTGCTGTCTGTGCCCCTGTTAAGGAGATTCACCCTCTATTTGCCTTGTTTACCATTAAAAGTAAGAGAAAATCCCAATTTTTGGGTTGTTCCCACAAAAGTAATAGGGGAAATCTTCCAATGGTGGCACTTGTTCTTGTGAGCTGGGGGTCCCCAAGGAATTCCCTTAATTTGCAGGGATTTCCTCTCACTTCCTGTTTGGCTATGAGACAGCATGTGTATGAAAATCTCCACAATATGGTACAGATGGTGAAAAAAAAATCTGATAGGGGCTATAACCTTCCAAAATGGGAAAAAAAAGTTTTGCCTATAGTTCTACCTTTTAAAGGATCTGCTACTGACTGCTTGGTTCCAGCGTACTTTTAGAGATCTAGTGCAGTCTATGCCTTGAAAGGTTATGGTAGGTGGTCAAAATGTTTTCGCTGATTGGAGCATATTATATAATTACTTATTAAACAACAGTTTGTTCAGCACTTTGGTAGACAGTAGAGTCCAATACAATTCAGGAGGATTAGGAGGGCCTTGTTCATGAGAGCTTACAATCTAAGGACTCATACATACTGGGCGTTTAGCTCCTGTATGTCAAATCCTGCTGTTTTCATGCATCAGGGATGCACAGGTACAGTGTCCAGTCCCACTGGCTGCAGCCTGTCAGAGTCTGACAGGCTAAAATATGCTGCAGTTGGATGTGTGGTAAATCCTGTTTAGGGCCGTGTGTGTTCAGGGACATACAGTATGTCCAGATTGCAGAATACATAGGGCCATAAACACTAGTACCATGTGCAATGGCATCCAGTTGCAGTGTATTTTAGCCTGTCATTGACTTTGATATGATATGCTGCAGGCAGTGGGGAAGGACATTGCACCTGTGCCACCTGAGTGCACAAAAACACCGGAACTTGGCACGCGTGTTACAAAGCTTCTGGTACATGTGACGTGTCCCAGAGGCTGTGGGAGTTGGCAGGACAAGTGGTGTCATCCTCGCCTAGGGAGGATTGCAGAAGTGGAAGCAGATCCTAGAAAAGGAAAATAGTAACTTACAGGCTGTGGGGAGGGAACAAACCAGCAGGATTTCACTTTTTTAGTCAAGTTTTTCTTGGTGATACCACAGGTAATGACTATAGAGGAAGAGTTGCTGGAGAAAGTAAAAGTTCAGTTGTTAGGTGGAGGTAGGATAGGCTTCCCTGAAGATCTCTTGGCTATACAATATACTATACATGCTGGAATGGTGATGTGGGAGTCTTAGGCTTAAGGGGGCATAGACCTGCATAAACACCATTGCTTTTTAAGGAGTGCACTATTGTACTTTATTATTCAGGTGGTGTGAGAATATCACATTCCAGTGTCAGCAGCAACTTTTTTTTTTTTCAACTTTATTGATTTGCGCAGAGGTTTTCCCCATACATTTCTTAAATGTAATTGTTTGCTTAATTTCTACTTGACAGTGTAAGAACAAGGTCACCTTGCGTAACCTGTCAATGGTGATGAGACAACAATGATCAGATGAGTTTTCAGGGATCACTGAAAGGCAGATAGAGTAAAAAGCCAGAAATATTGGGATTGGGAGTTCCAGAGGATGGGAGATGCTCTGGAGAAGTCCTGGAGGTGGCATGGGAGGAGGAGCTGAGGCTTATACAGTATTCAAGTATCTGCTAGAGTAAGTAAAGGCTATGTCTACCTTTTTAAGATAATTAAAATACGCCCACATTTGCCAAATATGGGTGTAAAATGGTATAAAAGGTGGATTTAGCCTTTTAAATATGTTTAATAATTGTCTGTTGCCAGGTGAAAATAGTAGGCACAATGAAAGCTATATCTCTGCCAAGTGATCTGTTTGTAAATGCGAGCCTTTTAAAGGGAAAATCTGCCTTGCCTCAACAGCCAAACCGGTCCTCTCTCCTTCTCCATGGCTAACAGAAAGTACGGGAAGGGAGCAGTCTCTAGGGGACTTCAGGAAACGCCACTTACAGGAAACCTTTCATGACAGAAACCTGAAGGAACCTTTGCTAACTTCCTTCTAAAAATTCCTATTGGATGGCCGACTGGCTTCAGTGCTTTGGGGGTGCTGACCTGAAACAAGTGGCGACCATGGAAATTGCAGAGAAGTCTAAACATTTCTGCACTCCTCCATTTCCTACTCCATCCAAAATGTAAAAAAAGGTTTGGTCTTTACATACACTTTAAGTAAAGCTTACCTGTAGGTACAGTGAATATCTCCTAAACCTGCACTGTTAAGGAGATATTCACACTGCATGTAGCTGGTGATGTCACTGGCGCATGCGCTCTATGTCCGTGTTGCAGTTTGTGACTCCCATGCACAGCTCGGCCGGAGGACGCGAACCTGGAAGGAAGACCCCGTAAAGATGGAATCAGCAGTGACAGTGCACCGCAGGAGGGCTTTGTTCTAAGGTTAGTATATGCGATGCATGCTAGCACATTATCCCATTGTAAGGTTTAAATTTTTTTAAAAAGTGCAGCTTACTACCGTTTTAATACAAAGAATTTTGCCCTTGGAATGAAGTTTTTATTTTCTCAGGTAAAGGTTGAATGTTCACTTTGAGCTTATTTTAAAATCTTGTGTGACCGCACATAGCATTCTACTAAAATTGGCTATGCTGCTTACAATGTAATTATACATTGTCATTTGTAATGCTGCCATGGACTTTAACATATATGTTTCCTCTTTCAGGAACTTGTAGACAAGCTTTATTATTTTCGGGACCACTATTTTGACAGCCACAGTGTGGAAGATGCTATTCGTAAACAGTTTGATGTGAAGCAGGAAATGGATCAAACCATTTTTCTGATAGAGGAGATTGATGGTAATTAAATGGCAATCATGTATGCTTCTTGTAAGGCAGTGCTTTGTCTGAAAGAAAAATAGTACTACTTTTTTTATTTTTGGTTTGTGTCTGTTCTTATTATACAGATGTTTGGAAGAACAAGGCCTTCTTCTTGATGCTGAAGGGAAAAGCTCTGAATGCTACACCCAACTATTGTCCAGAAGCTGAGGAGCTTCTGTCTAAAGCGGTTAAGCTGGATCCTGGGCTGGTTGAAGCTTGGAATCAGCTAGGAGAGGTGTACTGGAAAAAAATGGATGTATCCTCTGCTAAGACCTGTTTTTTGGGGGCTCTCAACCATGTAAGAATCCATTAACCATGCCTGTCTTTCTTTGTTTTTCATGTAGGTTAAGGCTTGGTTCACCCATATGCCAATCGGATGAGTTTTGAATGGCATCTGATATGCATAATGTGAACCAGCAGCCTTCTCAATGCATCCGGTTCACACATGTGCAGGACGGCCACCGTGCAATTTTTTTTTTTTTTGTCTGGTTCAGGTGCAATTGCAGGTAAAATGCGACTGAACCGGTGAACAGAACCGCACGGGACTCCTGCACTGAAACTGCAGACGTGAACCCAGCCTAATTGCAAAGTTAATCTTTTGTAAACCAAAGCAGATTTCTGGACACTTGCTTTTTATTGTACTTTTGCAAGTGTATATGAAATAGTGTCATTTAAAAAAAAAGTTTAAGAAAAATGACCCAAAACCAGTGCATGTAATTTGTTTAATGAATAAAAAGTGTCGCACAAAAATATATGTAACCTCAATGCATGACACTCAGCGCATAACATGTGTATAGAATAACACCTATGTGAAGATGACTGATTCAGACATAAATAAAACTTCTCTGATAAAACAGTCATGTGATTGTGACGAAACGCATCAGTCGCTGAGCCTAGTGACATCATCATGCCCATCAGAAAACACTTGGCTATACATGCTGGAATGGTGATGTAGGTGTCTTAGGCTTAAGTGGACATAGACCTGCATATACACTATTGCTTTTTAAGGAGTGCACTACTTTATTATTCAGGTGATGTGAGAATATCACATTCCAGTGTCGGCAGTAACTTTTTTTTTTTTTTTTTCCTCAAATGTATTGGTTTGCGCAGAGGTTTTCCACATACATTTCTTAAATGTAATTGTTTTGCTTAATTTCTTCTTGACAGTGTAAGAACAAGGTCTCCTTGCGTAACCTGTCAATGGTGATGAGACAACAACGATCACAGGATGCTGATGAGAATTCCAGAAACATCATGGACAGCGTGAAACAAGCTAAGCAAGCTGTGCAGATGGATACAAGAGATGGGACGTCCTGGTGTAAGTGGAACGTATAAGACAATTATATCCTTAACGCCTCCAGTGGTATTTTATTTATTTATTTCAGGTACTTCTATAGCGCTGTCAATTTACGCAGAGCTATATATATATATATATATATATATATAGTACATTCACATCAGTCCCTACCCTCAAGGAGCTTACAATCTAAGGTCCCTAACTCGCATTCATACATATACTAGGGCCAATTTAGTTCAATCTGATTTTATTGAAGAGAAAAAGCAGTGTACAGAATATATCGCAGTCCACAGGAGAACAAAAGAAAACGTTAAATCGACATACGATACAAAGAATCTCAATGATTAACAAATATCAGAGGACTATGGTAAATGAAACCGACATAACTATGAGTCATATATGGCCCAAATCGACTGGAAATTCCGGACTGGAGATTGCTGAAAGCGGTGCACACAATTTGAGACTAGGGCCAATTTAGACAGGATCTAATTAACCTACCAGCAAGTCTTTGGAGTGTGGGAGGAAACCGGAGTACCCTGAGGAATCCCGCACAGGCACAGGGAGAACATGCAAACTCCAGGCAGGTAGTATTGTGGTTGGGATTCGAACCAGCGACCCTTTTGCTGCTAGGCGTAAGTGCTATCCAACTACACCACTGTGCTACTTTTTTCCTCTCGACAGGGTTCTCTATATGATGCCAAAAAAGGAAGATTGTTATAGTCTAGGCTGTCAGCAAACCTGCAGAAGTAGGAGATCAAGATGTTGAGTTTTTTTTCCTCGCATCTATAAAAAAGCTTTGCAATGTGTATGGAATATTTGCTAAGAAAACCAGTAGACCACTGCAGGTTATAATAGGTATGTGAAAGTCTCATAGTCCTTGAACTAGTTCAGAATTTTGAACGTATCCGGTACATCCAAAATCGGAATAACTTGTTTCTGTGTTGCTCAGATGGCTCCTGGCTTTTGGTTTAGAGCTGCTTGATCACTTTTACTGTACTCGCGGTTGCCACCAGACCGCCCACTCCTGTGTATGTAAACGTTTGCACATGTAAATGATTGGGCCACACGTGATATATCATACACCAGAGTGAGGGCACATTAATAATTTTTCTACCAAAATGAGTGTGTGCTGTAAATTGTCTCCAGCATTGTTCATGTTTCTCCCTCGCCTTTCAGGAGAGCACCATAGAGAGAGCTTAGCTCCACCTCATCACAGGAAACACTGCCGTGTCACGCCCCTTTATAAAAGCGTCAGCTTCCACCATGCCGTCAGTCTTCGTGTTTCCTCCGACATGGTGGAAGCACTGCTTGGGGGACCAAGGGGAGCTGCGCTCTCTCAGGACCTATCCTGGGTGAGGGAGTGGTGGTTACCTTGTGGAGTACTCTGGCCAGCCCAGCACCCTCCCAGCATTGGTGGAGGACTGCACCGGTGCCTCCTTCCTCGCCGGCTGTCAGGAGCAATGGTCTGGTCGGATGTTCCCGCCCGAGCATTCGGAGGCCGCAAGCAGTGTGTGGTGCATGCCAGGAGCGGCATGTCGGATCCGGATCCCGGCCGGCGGGTGACGTCGCATCCGGGGGCGGGACATCCGGCGGGGGCGTGGCGGCAAGTGGTTCCGGCCTCTAGAGACGCAGGGGAAAGGAGGCGGGCCTTCTGTCAAGGGCTTCCTTTCGGCTTCCCTGCTGTGAGTATATTTAAAAAAGATCAGCAGTGTGTGTACCACGGAGCTGCGATGGAGGTGCAGACCACAGAGGCGGCGGATGCAGGCGCCAGGGACCCTTGTCAGACCCAGGTAAGAGAGGTGCAGAGGCATCCCTTCTTTACTCACTGGATGGTTTTATTGTGTGTTTCACTTACCTTCCTATGAAAGCCTGCAGCTGTCTGTCCAGGTGTACATCCTTAGGACAGTTCAGCAAGGATGAGGAAGCCATTTGTGGTGCTGGGACTCTCTCCTGTTTTGTGTACCTTATCTCAGTGAGGGGTTTACTGAGTTGTGGGGTTTTTTTGTTTTCCAGGGGAAAGTTGCGGCCAAGTCTGAGAGGGTGTCAGGAAAGAAATGCCCCTCTTGCAGGATCTTGCTAAAAGATTCATGGCCAAAACCGCTCTGCAAAACCTGCAGAGCTCCTTTCTTCGGTCAGGAAAGAGCTGGCGGAAACATTGGGGTCAGTAAGCCCCTTGATTCATAAGCAGGGGTCTTCCCGGTCTAAGGGCTCCCATCCTGAGCCTCGTCCTTCTACTTTCCAGTTGGAGGAAGAGGAGTCGGAGGAAGAGAGGGAAAGCGTCCCGCCCTCAGTGATAGATTCTGAGGAGGAGGAGGAGTTTGAGGACACTGCTAGAGCGTCACTACAATCTTTCCCTAGAGAAGGTGGAAGATCTTTTGAAGGCAGTGTATGCCACCTTGGAGATTCAGGAGGAAAAAATGCCTTTATCCATCCATGATAAAATGTACCAGGGCCTGGAAGAAACAAAACAAAGTGTTTTTCCAGTGCACAAAGTACTCACGGAAACCATTAAAAAAGAATGGAGAGACCCGGAGAAGAGTCAATTTTTTTCCAGGTCTCTTAGGAGAAGGTTTCCATTTGAGGATGATGAAGCCTGCATCTGGAATAAGAGACCCAAGATAGATGCAGCTTTTTCACAGGTTTCAAGGAAAACGGACTTGGCCTTTGAAGATATGGGGGTTCTCAGGGACACGATGGATTAAAGAGTGGACTCCCTATTGAAAAGGGCATGGGATTCCTCTCTATCCAATTTGAAACCAGCTATGGCTTCAATAGTTGTGGCCAGGAATTTGGAATCATGGCTGGAAAAACTGAAGAGGCATGTGGATGTAGGTACCTCTAGGAAGGACTTATTGGATTCCTTTCCTACCCTTCTCAAAGGGGTGTGGTACATGGCAGATGCCTCGGCGGAGTCGGTTAGTATGACAGCCAGATGCTCGGCTCTGATCAATTCGGCCAGAATGGCTGTATGGCTCAAGACCTGGTCAAGGGACACAGCCTCAAAGATCAAGCTGTGTGGGATTCCCTTTACAGGGGATTTTCTGTTCGGTCCAGAGTTAGTCGGTTCTGGATCGGACGGCGGATAAGAAAAAGTATTTTCCGCAAAAGAAAAAGGTAATCAAACAGGGATACGAAATTGAATTTTTTCAACGGCCTCTGCAGCGTTTTTACTTGACAAAGATCCGGGATCAAGAAAAAGCCCTGGCCATGACGTTCCTTTTTGGAGGAACTGATGCAGCAGGGAGTAGTCATCCAAGTCCCAGAGGAAGAGATAGGAGAGGGATGTTATTCCCACATCTTTTTGGTGAGGAAGCCGTCGGGGAAATTTCGGTTGATTCTAAACTTGAAAATTCTAAACAAAGCAATGACATAGAAGAAGTTCAGTATGGACACAATATTCTCGGTCAAGAACCTGCTCACCCGCAGTTGTTTCATGAGTTCAATAGATCTCCGGGATGCATATTTGCATATTCCCATAGCGGAGAAGTCTCAAATTTCTGCAACTAGCAGTAGATTATGGAGCAGGGGTTGTGCACCTTCAATTCAGGGCCCTACCATTTGACCTTTCCTCATCGCCGAGGATATTCACGAAGGTGCTGGCGGAAGCTCTAGAGCCCCTGAGGCTAAGGGGAGTTGCCATCATCTCCTACCTGGACGACTTGCTGCTTTTTGCAGAGTCGGAGAAGGAGTTACAGGAGAATCTAAGGACTACACTGAACCATCTGGACAAGTTAGGTTGGCTGATAAACCAGCAAAAGTCAAATCTGGTGCCCACACAACGAATTTGATTCCTGGGCTACAAAGTAGAATCAATAAGTCAAATGATTTTCCTCCCGGAAGAAAAACTGGAGAAAATTCAGGTAGCCATGAAGAAAGGGCAAGGGAACCAGGAGATGTCTGTGTGGGAAGCAATGTCGATTCTAAGCTTGCTCACAGCCGCAATTCCGTCAGTGCAGCGGGCGAGGTTGCGTGCTCGCAGGTTGCAGTGGGGTATTCTTCGGAAATGGTCCCCTCAGGAACCCCTAAGCATAAAGATAGGGCTAAGCGCAAAGGCCAAGAGATCCCTTTGGTGGTGGAGGGATCAAGGGAATCTGATCAAGGGCCTACCTTGGTGCTTTTTACCAACCCAGCATCTTACAACAGACGCTAGTGCCTGGGGTTGGGGAGCGCACCTAGGGGTAGACATAGCTGAGGGCGAATGGTCCAGGACGGAAAAAAGGAGATCTTCCAACTGGAGAGAATTGAAGGCAGTACACCTAGGTCTAATGACTTTCCAAAGCTTTTTAGAGGGACATCGGGTTCTGATTTTTTCAGACAATATGACAACAGTCCTGTATCTAACAAAGCAAGGCGGAACAAGAAGCAAACTGACCTTTCAAATATTATCCTGGGCGGAGAAGCATGTGGCATCCCTTTCGGCAGTGCATCTAAAAGGGACGAACAATATGCTGGCCGACTTACTCAGCAGGAGGAAAGTAAGGGAATCAGAATGGGTCTTAAGTCCGAAAGCCTTTCGATCAATAGTCCAAAAGTCGGGACAACCCACTGTGGACCTATTCGCAAATCAGGCCAATGCCAAGGTGCCAAAACTCTTCTCCCTACGGAAGGCAGACCAAACGGTAGGATTAGACTCCTTGGCACACGGGTGGAACTTCCCTCTGTCCTATGCCTTTCCCCCCCTTCCAACTGATCCCAAGGGTTTTGACAAAATTCGGAGAAGAGAACACGAATCTGATCTTAGTAGTCCCACATTGGCCAAAAAGACCATGGTTCTCTGCGCTTCTCAAGTGGGCAGGGGAACCTCCCTTAAGGTTCCCGATCTCGAAGGATCTTTTGACCCAGGGAGGTCTCCTCCATCCAGACCCGGAATATCTCAGCTTGGCTGCTTGATTTCTGAAAAAGAACTCTTAAGGCGGAAGGGTCTGTCAGAAAAAGTAATTACCACCTTGCTAGCAAGTAGGAAAAAAGTGACTCAAGCAATCTATTTTTAAGTCTGGAAGCACTACAACACCTGGTGTTCCAGCAGTTCCTTTTGAGTTTACAAGTTTAGTTTCAGTACTGAAATTTCTCCACGAGGGTATGGAGAAAGGTCTGGCGACAAGCACCCTCAAGACGCAGGTAGCCGCTTTGTCGGTTTACTTAGAGAAGACTTTATCTAAGGAACCATTAATCATGCTTTTTTTCAGGGCCCTGGCCAAAAGTAGGCCAGTTCCCATTAAAAGTTTCCCGAGTTGGCATCTGTCTATTGTTTTGCAAGGACTTACCTTAAGCCCTTTTGAACCGCTGGAGCAGGCGAAGCTTAAAAATCTTACGTTAAAGACTATTTTTCTGGTGGCAGTTACCTCAGCTCGGAGAATTGGCGAGCTACAGGCGCTGTTTAGCAAAGAACCTTTTCTAAAATGTTTTCTGGATAGGCTTGTCTTGAGAACAGATCCCGGGTTCCTTCCAAAGGTAGCTTCGGCATTTCATCGGACTCAGGAGATCATCCTTCCAACGTTTTGTCCAGCTCCATGAGTTCAGAAAGAGGAAGCCTTTTATACTCTGGATGTGAGGAGGTGTCTGTTGAAATATTTGGAGATAACGGAGCCTTTCAGGAAATCATCCATCCTCCCTTTTTTGTCCTAACTTTCAGAACACGTAAAGGGGAAAGGGCATCCAAAGGCACTTTGGGTAGGTGGCTGAAACAGGCCATCAGAGCGGCCTACCAGGCAGTAGGGAAGGAACCCCCAGAGGAGATTAAGCATCATTTTACAAGGGCAGTGGCAGCATCTAGGGCAGAGAGAGCGGGAGCTTCGCCAGAACAAATCTGCAAAGCCACCACGTGGTCCAGCTAGTCTACATTCATAAAGCACTATAGACTGGATCTTTTGACGGCAGTGGATCAATCCTTTGGCAGGAAGGTTCTGCAAGCTGTTGTCCCACCCTGAAGTAAGTGTTCGGTTATCATCTCCATGGTGCTGTCCTGAAAGGTGAGGAAGAAAAACCTTAGTTAGACTTACCGGTGACGGTATTTCAATAAGCCTTTTAGGACAGCAGCTACCTAGGTGTCTATATATACGTTATTGACTAACATGGGGTATTAGATGTGTTTGTTTTCCAGCATGTCGCAGGAATGGCGACGTTTGACTGACGGCATGGTGGAAGCTGACGCTTTTAAAGGGGCGTGACACAGCAGTGTTTCCTTTGATGGGGTGGAGTTACGCTCTCTCTATGGTGCTGCCCTGAAAGGCTTATAGAAATACGATCACCGGTAAGTCTAACTAAGGTTTTCCTTCTTGCTGCAGGCTGCCATTTTTGCTGAAGCCCAGAGCCCCTGAACAACTGTAAATCATAAAGAGAAACTAAACCCATTGATTTGAATGGTTTTAAAAAAGTTACATTACTGGGATTGCCATCTATCACATTTGCTTGTGTGCTCAACCAAACTGTCAAACCATCAAAAGTCTGGTGTCCTAACTGATTACATGTGCAGGACTGTGGTAGTTGCAGATCAAACAGAAGCAGCTTCCTTGGCTGCAAAGGATAGGAGGGTTTAATTCTGCTTTAAGGGCTAGTTCACACCACATTCATTCCATTGCTTTGTTTCTGCATTCAAAATGCATGGAAAGTAGGTTATATGTTTTCGATGGCATAGTTCACACCAGTGCTTGCAGTTTCAGTGTGGCCCAGTTCCAGGAAAACAGTAGAACATGCTGAATTTTTCCTACACAGAATTGTACTGGAACCCAGTAAAACACACCTAGAAAAGGTGGGGGGAAAAGCATCTGGAATGCATCAAAAATGCACTGGAAAGCATTAAAAACGTGTCAAAAATGCACAGGCAGAAACGCATCCGGAATGGATCTGGAGGACATTTTTTGTGGTGTGAACTCGCCCTAAGGCTGTCAGTATATCGGCCTCTACAAACTCAGCAGTGCTTAACCACTTGCCGATCGGCATCTGACGGCGGCAAGGTGGTTCGATAACGCGGATCGCCGTCATATAACGGCGGCCGCGAGATTGTGCCTAGTGAGCGCGCGCCGCCGGAGGCGCGCGCCACCGGAGGCGCGCCCGCTCACTCACTGTGTTCGAGGAGGGCCAGGGAGCGGGTGCGGCAGAGTCCATCTCCGCCGGCCACCCGCGATGCCCCCCCCCCCCCCGGAGTGAAAGAACGGAGGTCCGTGTAAGTAAACACGGACCTCCATTCTGTGAGAGGGGGAAGGGCTGTGATCACAGCCTTCCTCTACACGGAGGCTGTGACCACTTCCCTTCCCCAGCTAGGGCAGCCCCCATACAGTAAGAACACGCCCAGGAAACATAGTTAACCCTTAGAGCGCCCCCTGCAGGTTAACCCCTTCACTGCCAATGGCATTTACACAGTAATCAGTGCATTTTTATAGCACTGATCGCTGTATAAATGCCAATGGTCCCAAAAAAGTGTCAAAATGGTCCGACATGTCCGCTGAAATATCACCGTACCGCTAAAAATCGCATATCGCCACCATTACTAGTAAAAAATAAAAAAAAATAAAAACCCCAAAAATGAATTCTCATCATCCCGTAAACGTGACCACTTTTGCGCAAACCAATCAATAAACGCCGATTGCGATTTTTTTTTTTTTTTTTATTTTTATTTTTTATTTTTTTTATCACAAATATGATATGAATTTTATGAATATAAATCGTCCAAAAACGGTGAAAAAAAGTTTTTTTTTATATTTTTTTTTTTTTTTTTTTGGATTTGTATTTTAGCAAAAAGTAAGAAATTTGTTTTTTTTTTGCAAAATTGTCGCTCTTCTTTTGTTTATAGCGGCGATCAGAAATGACGCAGCGGTGATCAAATACCACCAAAAGAAAGCTCTATTTATGGGAAAAAAAGGACGAAAATTTAGTTTGGGTACAACGTCGCACGACCGCGCAATTTTCAGTTAAAGCGACGCAGTGCCGAATCGCAAAAAGGGCTCCGGTCCTAAAGCTGGAAATCCTTCCGGTCCTTAAGTGGTTAAAAATGGAGAACAACTGAGCAGGTGAAGAGCAGGTTGAGAACGTGTATTACAGGATTTTAAACAGCATTGACACTTATTTATAACGCTTTACCTGCAAAAAGGGCCAGCCTGAACAGTGATCTAGCAGGACTTAATTTTCTGACTAAATTTCAACTTTATAAACATAAGTGATGTAGCACTACCCAATAATATTTCTATTCATTAGGACCCCTCCCCCTGCTTCCAAAAGTGAGCCGCTCAGATCTCTTGTAGTGATTAGAGAATCGCCGGCTAAAAAGAAAACAATACTGGGGTTATGGCATATTGCTGCAAACATAACCCTGGTATTCCACTTCCAAACAAGGACCTCATTTGACAATGGCCCAGTTGGGAAGTGGTTAAAGCGTAACCTATTCAAAATTTTACAGCGGGACTAACCCCATCGATTTAACGGTTTCCCAAAACCGTTGCATTCAAAGCATGTTGTGAATGATGACACTAAGCTACTTGAGCTCTATCAAGCCATCAAATGACTGGGGTCATAACTGAACACATTCAGCACCATGGCAACTGCAGATCCATTATTTTTCATTGTTTTGAGGCTTGACCCATTTGGTATCGGTTTACTTGACACTACCCCAATTTTTTTTTTTTTTATTTGTACAAAAAAAAATTGACGGTTAAATTGTAATTGCACTAAAATTAATTTTAACATAACATAAATTGCAACTACCATCCTTTTTATTCTACATGGCTTCAGTGTTTAGAAAACCTTTAATGTTCTGGGGGTTGAGGTATGTATTTATTTTATTTTTTTTTTTTCAGCCAATAATAGTTTGTTTTTGTTTTTTGTTTTTACGTGAAAAATGAAAACCTTGTTTCCTAGAGGAAGTGGTTAATGTTCTTTTGATCCTATTTGTATTCTATTTCTTTTCTTTTTTAAACCACGTAAAACTCTAAAGTTTTTGGCTTATTCAGCAGGGACTGGCTGAATTTCGATCTATGTATGGGCACTCTACCGATCGACTTCTGAACAACCAGCCTGTCATGTTTTTCCCAATCGATTGGTGCTATAGCCAGCAGTACTGATCAGTGTGTTCTGACAGAAGGGAAGTCTCCCCGCCATCAGAACACAATAACACAGCGGGAGTGATTACCCCATCCACCTAGAATGTGTGAATGAGGGAATATGATCCTTTTTGTTTGTTCTACTAGTTGTACAAAAAAAATAATGATGGGTGTATTTCCAGCCTGAGTTTTCTGCCAAAGAGCTACATACAGACACACCTATCAGACAGCTTAGTTAGGTTGGTGAGCTCGCTTTTCTGCACTGCAGTTAAGTAATAAAGTTAAGTTACTCCACCTATTTACAAGCCGCTAATTGAGCGATCAAAAATTGTATCCACATTAACAAGACCATAACACTTCTCTCTACACCTGTCTGGATGCTTTCACTGGCAGACTTAAAGTGGAATTCCACCCACTGATGGGGAAACTGAGCTTTTTGGGGGGGCGGATCCCCGATTTATACGGGCACTTCCGTTCCGGTTGCCTTTAGGCGATAAGAAATGGAAGGTCTCCTTCCCTCCCTGAAGTCTTCTGGGGCAAGGGACAGATCCTAGAAGACTTCAGGACCAATCACGACGCACAGCATCACTCGGGTGCCCACAGTAGCAAATGTCGGCACCATGAAGGGGAGGGGGAGAGATCCGAGGCTCGTGCCGGCCGCATCGCTGGACCGGGAGACAGGTAAGTGTCTGTTTACAAGTGAGCAGCTACACTTTTTGTAGCTGCTGACTTTTAATAAACGTAAACAGTGGAACTCCGCTTTAAGCCAGCCATAGATTGTGCAATTTCTTTCCTGCAACCCATAGAAAGTTCTCCTAGTGGGGGTGGCGGGAGGTGCTGTCCCTAGCAGGAGAACAGTGATTATTGCTAGCTATAATTGCATGAAAAATCCGACAGGCTGGTTGTACCCAAGTTGATGGATCATTCGACTTGGGTACAGTCAGCCTTGCCCATTCATACAGTAGTTTGAATCTCAGCCAGTCCCTGCTAAACCAGCCAAGATTTGAACCGTCTATGGCCAGCTTAACAATGCTGTGACTTGCAGTTCAGTTGGCTTACAGTGCATCCCCGCTCTGCCCCAGGCTGAGCCCTACTTTGCAGGGCATTGAAGGAAGCAAATATATAAAGTGTGCATTTTAGCTGTTTTTTGAAAATATATTTAAAGTGTTACTAAGCCCAGTGATATGAAAATAGTTCATCTGCCCCCACACACTGGTCACAGCTTATAAATCTTCTTTTTACATTAAAATACTGCCGCTATATACCTTTTTTGCTGATCTGTATACCACTGTTACATGATAAACTGCAGTTTTTCCAGAGCTGTGTGCTCAAGTAGGAGGAGATTTCCACTACAGCCTCTATACACGCCCACATGTGTGATTTCCATATCATGTAACCTGAACAGTTCAACTGAAACAAAATGTTATATCCAGCATAAGAGACCATACTGAGCATGTGCAGTTTTACCACCATGTAGAAATCTACAGAAAATTGGATAGTGTATCCAGCTTTAGATTACCTTATTTTATGTGGACACATGCATTTGTTGGTGTTTTATCAAGAGAAAGGCAATATTTTTTTTGCACTATTGTAAAGTAGGGCTGCTTTTTTATGAGTGCAGTTTTTATACTGGATTGGTTACATCTTTTGTTAGATCTGCAGTTTCTGGTCCGGCAAAGCAACACCTGTCCGCCCTACTGAGCCTTCTGACCTTCAACCTCCAGCAGAACATATGTTGAGTGAAAGATAGGATAATATTCTGTGATTGTATAAAAGTATTATTGGGATTGCTTTTTCATGTTGACAGTGTTCTCATTCAACCTGTGTTACACCAAAGGTGCCAAGACTGTGGGGAGCAAGAGGCAATGTGGCCTTAACACAAAAGCGTTTGTTACTGCTGTCTTATATAAATGTGTTTAGCACTGTGCTTAAATGGGAACTCAGACACAATCAAAGCCCCATTAAAATGAATGAATTTGAGAAGGGGGAACCTGGGAGGAGGAGAGCCTGGTCATGTGACCTATTAGTCTTTTGATCAGCCTCTACTCCAATCACATAGAGCTCTCTGCTGCATTATGCACAGAGCAATCACGGGACACCACAGGCTCCACACTGCAGCCACATTTTATGAAATCACATTTTATGATCAGAAAACCAAACAATATACTGGTTTGTTTTTTCTGTTTTTTTTTCTTCATGCTTCACACTGTCATTTTTGCAATTTACTTTCTCAGACATCCTGGGCAATGCATATCTCTCTCTATTCTTCTGCACTGGACAGAACCCAAAGATTTCTCAGCAGGCTCTGAATGCCTATCTGCAAGCGGTGAGATTCTTTTTGGATACTTCAATGATGAAACTATCAGATTTTACATTTTGTACTTTAATACAAAATACAGTAGTAGTAATAGATACAGGATTCTGGTCAACCTTGTGTGATTTGTATCCTGAAAAGTTTGCTGCTACTGTAATCTTTAAAGGTATATTTCCTTAGTGATTTGCAATTCCTAAACATTACTATGAATCAACAACAAGCATATGTATATTACATTGGCAAACTAGACAAGTAACATAATATCCTGGACTCAGTTTCACAATTGCTGTCTAAATGTGACCAACAATTAGGAAATAGGAATATCATAGCCCGTAGGCAAGTGTGGGAGGCATTAAGTATGTAAACCCAACATTTCATATTTTTGATATGTGCCTGCTCTACCATGTATTTGTATGCAGAAGTGTTCTTTGTATATCTTGTGTGAAATCGCTGGTCCCTCTGCTTTCCTATTATAAACCGGCCACACTAAGCAGGAGAGCACACCATGGTCAGTTCTCTAGATATGCTGGGAACTCGGCCTTCTCCAATGATCAGAATTGGCCCTGACATAAACATCTCATTGGGATAAAATAAGATAAATATCCAGAAGGCAAAATGAGATCTCCCATGTAATGACAGGAACAGGTAAGCATACCTGGGAACTAAGGTGAATTGATCTTACCCTAATGGGTGATACAATATTTATTTTTATTTCAGGTACTTGTATAGCGCCATCAATTTATGCAGCGCTTTACATATATATTGTACATTCACATCAGTCCCTACCCTCAAGGAGCTTACATTTACAATCTAAGGCCCCTAACTCACATTCATACATATACTAGGGCCAATCTAGACAGGATCCAATTAACCTACCAGCATGGCTGGAGTCTGGGAGGAAACCAGAATACCCGGAGGAAACCCGCACAGGGAGAACATGCAAACTCCAGGCAGGTAGTGTCGTGGTCGGTATTCAAACCAGTGACCCTTTTGCTGCTAGGCGAAAGTGCTATCCACTACACACGGTGTCGCTCCATATTCCCTTACTGTACCAAATGTAGATGGCAGTGAGCTTTGGGTCAGTGCTAGCAAAGCATTTTTGAGACTGCTTAAGTTCTCGCGCGCGCTCACTGTGTTCGGGGAGGGCCAGGGAGCGGGTGCGGCGGCTTCGATTGCCGCCGGCTACCCGCGATGGCCCCCCCGGAGCGAAGGAACGGAGGTCCATGTATGTAAACACGGACCTCCGTTCTGTGTGAGGGGGAAGGACTGTGATCACAGCCTTCCTGTATATGAAGGCTGTGACCACTTCCCCAGCTAGGGCAGTCCCCCCACAGTTAGAACACGCCCAGGGAACATAGTTAACCCTTAGAGCGCCCCCTGCAGGCTAACCCCTTTACTGCCAATGGCATTTACACAGTAATCAGTGCATTTTTATAGTACTGATCGCTGTATAAATGCCAATGGTCCCAAAAAAGTGTCAAAATGTTCCGACAAGTCCGCTGCAATATCGCAGTACCGCTAAAAATCGCATATCGCCGCCATTACTAGTAAAAAAATAAAAACCCCAAAAATGAATTCTCATCCTCCGTAAACGCGACCACTTTTGCGTAAACCAATCAATAAACGCCGATTGCGATTCTTTTTTTATCGCAAATATGAGGAAGAATATAAATCGGCCAAAAACGGTGAAAAAAAATGTTTTTTTATATTTTTTTTTTGGATTTGTAATTTAGCAAAAAGTAAGAAATTTGGGTTTTTTTTGCAAAATTGTCGCTCTTCTTTTGTTTATAGCGGCGATCAGAAATGACGCAGAGGGGATCAAA